>CATIWM010566904.1:0-53300 GCA_949671775.1 Mallotus repandus
TTTGTATTTTATTTTTTTGGGTTGTAGTTAATTTTAATTTTTATTCTTAGTAGATCATTGTAATAGCCCCAATAGTGGAAATAGTGATATTATGTGTGTGGCATGTGTTTTTAATTGGTTAGTAAATTAGGGTTTTATTTGGTAAATTCAATTAAAATTAATGTTGGCTTTAGATTAATTTTAGGTTGTGTGTAATTAAAATTAGGGTTAGAAAAATCATATAATGTTTGTTTTTTATTTATTATTTTTTATTATTTTTATTTGAGCTTATTTTTATTTTTATTTGTTTTGGGCCCTAAGCCCACGTGTATGTCTAACTTGCTAATAAAATAGGCATTTAAAATTAAATTTAGGTTTAATTAATTAACTTAGGCCCATGTAGGTTAATTTAGATTTTAGGCCCATTTTTAGTTAAATAAAATTAACATAGATTTAGCTCAGCCCATTAATAAAGCCTTTTTCATAATTTGTGGACTTAGGATCATTTTATTTAATTAAAATTAATTAGAATTAGGCTCACTAATTAATTTCTTTTTCTTTTAAAATTTAATAGACTTAGGCCCACTCTTAGAGTTAAAAACAATAAATTTAGGCTCACTAATTATCAAAATGTAGGCCCATTTTTAGTTTCATTTCACTTGTAAATAAAATATGTAGATTTAGTTAACTTAAATTAAAATATAGTTTAGATTTAGGGACATTATACTTTAAATGCATTTTTTATGTGCTTTTTCATTGATTGGTTGCCTTAGAATTAGATGGATGTTTGGATTAGGGTTTAATGAAATTGCATGTAATTAGGGAATAAGATAACAATTAATAAAATAAATCTAAATGAACACAAGACTAAAAAAAGTTGGTATTCCGTATCCAGAACTCCTGGTTGTGGTGCTAGCTTGTATTAGAGAATCGAGTTACCACCACCTTCGATTTGTCCCAGTTATTACCCTGGGTGGCGACTCCTCATCTCCACACCATGTCTTTGTGACAGTGGTTAGTGTGTTCCCTAGAGCCCTGAGCTCAAACAGTGTCGCGGTTGCAATAAACTTGGGTGCGCGCTAAACCCCGCCGTCTACAGGAGTAACATCTATTTTAATTATTTTCTTATTCTTGGTTCTTGGTTTGCTAATCAATGGGTCAAGGGTGAAAATCAATTTATTTATAATCTGTTTAGAAACGAAACTGTTGCTAAATATTTGGTATTGGGTCTCTTGCTATATCATTGAGGTTCATATCAGTTTTGGTATCAGAGCTATGGCTCTAAACAAGTTATTTATTTATTTTTTTTAAATTGTATTTTTCTTCGTGTGTTTACTTTCAGTTTCATATTTTTTTTTTATTTCGTCCGTTTCTTGCATCTTATATATACAAAAAAAATTATCCATATAAATTTTTTTCTATTATTCTTTTGAATCACATCATAATAGTCCTCAATATTCTTAATCCACCACCAAATTTTTTTTTTTTCTCTCTGTTGGGTAGGCTAGTTATGCAAGTTTAAACTTATTTTTATCTATTTTATATAATTATTAAAATAAAAAAAGAAAAAAAAAGAAAAGTAAAATAAAAAAGAAAAGAAAAAGTAAAATAAAAAAGAAAAGAAAAAGTAAAATAAAAAAAAGTAAAGAAATTAGTTTGTACGTGTTCTCATTTGTGTGGTACTAAGTGAATTTCAACATCATTATTTCTTTGTGGAAAGCATTCCTTAAAATTAAATTCTTACGATCATTGAAGCTTTTTCTTTTAATTTTTGTTCAAATCTTGTTGATTTGTTCTTAAAATCTGTTATCAATTTTTTTTTCTAACTCCCTTGTCTATTGTTATCTCTTTGTCGTTTGCTTCTTATTTTTTTTATATACATGTTATTGGTACGTGTCATTCCTTGAGGAGGTTTTCATTTTAGGCCTTGCAATTAATTTTATTGACTTAGTCAAAATTAGTTTGATAAGAACCTATAGTGGAAGCATTTAAAAGTGAATTAAGAATTTGTTCATTAGTTATTTATGTGAAAACACGAGAGAAGAGGGTTGTTTGTGAGTAAGTGGAGTGCAAACACGCAAGGAA
The DNA here is from genome assembly GCA_949671775.1 of Mallotus repandus. NCBI lineage: Eukaryota > Viridiplantae > Streptophyta > Magnoliopsida > Malpighiales > Euphorbiaceae > Mallotus > Mallotus repandus. The sequence continues at coordinate 2,065 of CATIWM010566904.1, forward strand.
GTGAATTTGTGAGGTTCTTTGTTTTGTTACTAACTAATTTTGCAGGTTGAATCATGTCACAAAACAAGAATGATAATCCAACCGATAGTAATAAGGAGATAAGTGAAGGAGGAGAGACATATGTAACTTTCAACTAAAATCCATGTACAAGTATTTTGAGAGGATGAACTTGATTTTTGAGCAAATTGGAGAAAACTTAGAGAAGCAAGAAAATGCTATAGCTTCTTTGCAAAAGGAGCAACAAAGAAATTCCCCAAACTTTCACGGAGGTGGACGTTATAGGGCCGATTGAGAATATGACTATAAGGATGATGATAACATGACCATTTTAGGTGTGGGAAAAAATATGGGATTAGGTCGAGGTAGTCGTGGAGGTAGAGGAGGAAGAGGAAGTCGAGGTAATGGTTTTAGTGAAGATAGATTCTATGGAAATTAGAATGATTGAGGTAAATGGGAAGATAGACTGGATAGTAACTTGAGTGGCATTAAAATGAAAATTCCCCATTTCCAAAGTAAAAGTGACATTAATTCATACTTAGAATGGGAAAGAAGAGTTGAACTAGTGTTTGAATGTCATAATTTTGCTGAAGAGAAAAAGGTGAAGATAGTTGTAGCAGAGTTTACAGATTATGTTGTGATTTGGTGGGATCAATAAATAGTCAACAGAAGAAGAAACCATGAGAGTCCTATTAACACTTGGGATAAGATGAAGGCTATTACGAGGAAGAGGTTTGTCCCTAGTTCTTACTATAGGGAACTGTACCAGATGTTACAAAGTCTTTCTCAGGGTTCCAAGAGTGTAAAAGATTACCATAAAGAAATGTAGATTGCTATAATTAAGGCCAATATAGAGGAGGATAGGAAATCAAACATGGCTAGGTTTCTTCATGGACTTAATAGGGATATTGCTAATATAGTGGAGTTGCAACATTATGTGGAACTTGAGGACATGGTGCATATGGCCATGAAGGTGGAGAGGCAACTTAAGAGAAATGGTACATCTAAGTTTAATAATAATTCAAGTTCTTCGTCATGGAAGGAAAATTGAGGAAAGGAAGAAGAGAATGAACCTTTTAAGCCTAGAAATGAGTTATCAAAGCCTAAAACTAATGGTAGTAATGTTGAAAAGGAAAAAATTAAAGATAAATCTGAAGGTACCTAAGGGAGAAATAGAGGTATTAAGTGTTTTAGGTGTTTGCAAAGAGGACATGTAGCATCTCAGTGTCCTAATAAGAGGACAATATTTTTTAAGGATGATGGAGAATATGAGACAGGCGGTGAAAGTAGTGATGAGGATTACATGCCACATTTAGAGGATGCTAGTGATAATGAGAATGTAGAGTATCCTGTGGATGGAAAACTTTAGGTCACCAGGCGAGCCCTTAGCATACAGGTTAAGGAAGAAAATAATGAGGTTCAGAGGGATAACATCTTTCACACTAGATGCTTGATCCAGGATAGAGTATGTATTGTGATTATAGATAGTGGAAGTTGTACCAATGTGGCTAATACAGAAATTGAATCTAATAATAACCAAACATCTTAAACCATATAAGGTACAGTGGTTGAATGATTGTAGGGAAATTAAAATTACAAAGCAGGCAGTAGTTCCTTTCTCTATTGGTAGGTACAAGGATGAGGTGACTTATGATGTAGTTCTAATACATGCATGCCACTTACTTCTAGGTCGTCCATGGCAATTTGATAGGAAGGATATATATAATGGATACAATAATAGGTATTCATTCGTTATGGATGGGCGCTCTATTACTCTTATACTATTAACTCCAAGACAAGTATATGAAGACCAACTAAGGATTCAAGAGGGTGAGAAAAAGAAAGCGAGGATTGAAAAAAAAATTGAGTGTGAGTTTGAAAAGAAAATTGATAAGAATGAGAAAAAAAGAGAGAAAACGTTAGAATGAGCTCAAAATAAAAGAGGTCAAGTACAAAATAGTGAAAATAGAAAGAAAGGAATGAATTTTTATGTAAAAGAGGCAGACGTTAGGGCTGCCTTCCTAACTAGACGTCCAATGTATATGTTCTTGTATAAAGACTCTTATTTTTCTAAAACTAGCCTTAATTATTCTCTGCCTAGTGTTATTTTATCTCTTTTATAGGATTTTAGTGATGTGTTTCCCGAAGAGATTCCAGATGGCTTACCACCAAAAAGGGGAATAGAGCATCACATTGACTTTATATTTGGAGCTATCATTCCTAATAGACAAGCATATAGAAGTAATCCTGAGGAAATAAAAGAGCTTCAAAGACAAGTTGAGGAGTTAATGAAGAAAGGATATATTAGGGAAAGTATGAGCCCATGTGCAGTACCAGTGCTATTAGTGCCAAAGAAAGATAGGACTTGGAGGATATGCGTAGATTGTCGAGCTATCAATAAGATAATAGTGAAGTATCGACATCCTATCCCTAGACTTGATGATATGCTTAATGAGTTACATGGTTCTTGCCATTTCTCTAAAATTGATCTTAAAGGTGGTTACCATCAAATTAGAAGGAGGGAAGGTGATGAGTGGAAAACTGCATTCAAGACTAAATATGGTTTATATGAATGGTTAGTTATGCCATTTGGATTAACTAATGCACCTAGTACTTTCATGAGACTTATGAATCATGTTTTGAGACCTTTCATCGAAAAATTTATTGTGGTATAGTTTGATGACATACTAGTGTATAGTAGGACCTTAGATGAGCATGTTAAGCATTTGTATTGTGTACTTGATGTGTTAAGAAAAGAAAGATTGTATGCTAATTTTAAAAATGTTCTTTTTTCACTGACCATATTGTGTTTTTAGCATATATTGTGTCTTGTCATGGGATTAAGGTTGATAGTGAAAAGTTTAAGGCTATCCAAGAATGGTTGAACCTAAAAGTGTGAGTGATGTGAGGAGTTTTCATAGGCTAGCAAGCTTTTGTAGGAGGTTTGTAAAGGACTTTAGTTCCTTAGCCGCCCCATTAACATAAGTCATTAAAAATAATATAGGTTTTAAATAGGGAAAAGAACAACAAGATGCATTTGACTTAATTACGGAAAAGTTATATACTGCACCACTTCTTGCATTAGCTGATTTTGCTAAGACTTTTGAGATTGAATGTGATGCATCGGGCATTAGGATTGGGGCTATTCTTATCCAAGAAAAGCGCCCTATTACATTCTTTATTGAAAAACTTAGTGGGGCAACATTCAATTACCCAACTTATAATAAAGAACTATATGTACTTATTAAGGCTTTAGAAATATAGCAGCATTACCTTTGGCCAAAAGGGTTTGTAATTCATATTGACCATGAGTCCTTAAGACACTTAAAAGGACAAGGTAAGTTGAGTAGAAGGCATGCCAAATAGATTGAGTTCATTGAAACATTTCCTTATATTATTCAATATAAAGAGGTAAAGAAAATATTATTGCTAATGCATTATCTCGCAGGTACTCTTTAATTAGCATAATGAATGTTAAGTTGTTAGGTTTTGAACATATGATTGATTTGTATTCTAATGATGTTGATTTTGGCAATGTTTGCATTGTTTGTGAGAAGGCGGCCTTTGGTAAGTTTTATAGGCATGAGGGATATTTGTTTCGAGAAAATAGGTTATGCATTCCTCAATGTTCTATTAAGGAGTTGTTTGTGAGAGAGGCACATGGAGGAGGTCTTATAGGACACTTTGGTGTGCAAAAGACTTTAGATATTTTGAGTGAGCATTTTTTTTTTGCCACACATGAAAAGAGATGCAGAGAGAGTCTGTGCAAAGTGTGTTACTTGTAAACAGGCAAAGTCTAGAGTTTCACCACATGGTTTGTATAAGCCCTTAGCAATACCTAGTGAACCTTGGATGGAGTTATCTATGGATTTTGTGCTTGGTTTACCAAGGTCTAAGAACGGTCAAGATAGTATTTTTGTTATAGTTGACAAGTTCTCAAGGATGGCGCATTTCATTCCTTGCCATAAGACAGATGATGCCACACATATTGTAGATTTATTTTTCAAAGAAATAGTTCGATTGTATCGAGTACCTAAGAGCATAGTATCAGACAGAGATGCCAAGTTCTTAAGCCATTTTTAGAGGATATTATGGGGTAAACTTGGAACAAAATTATTATTTTCTACAACTTGCCATCCATAAATAGAGGTAGTAAATCAAACTTTTAGTACTATATTGCGTGCAATAATTAGTAAGAAATTGAAAACTTGGGTAGAGTGTTTACCTTTTGTGGAATTCACATACAATAGGGTTGTTTATAGTACCATCAGTTATTCACCTTTTGAACTCATTTATGGCTTTAATCCTTTGTCTCTTTTGGATTTAGCTCCTTTGCCAATGTAGGATAGAGTTAATTAGAGTGGGGATAAGAAGGCTGAAATAGTCAGACAACTCCATGAGAAGGCTCGGCTAAACATTGAGAAAAGGACTAAACAATATGCAATTCAAGCCAATAAGGGGCGTAAGCATGTTATCTTTGAGCCTGGTGATTGGGTTTAGGTACACTTAAGAAAAGAGAGGTTTCCTATGGAAAGGAAATCTAAATTACAGCCTAGAGGACATGGACCTTTCCAAGTATTTGAGCATGTTAATAATAATGCTTATAAGCTAGACTTTCCCAGTGAATATAATGTGAGTGCAACATTTAATGTCACTGACCTTCTCCTTTTAAATTTGATGATGCGGGTATTAATTTGAGGACAAATCATTTTGAGGAGAGGGGAAATGATAGAGATCAGCATGGGATTGATTCAAATCATAAAGGATTAGATGTCTTACATAATATTGGCGGGCAAATGACAAGATCAAGAACAAATAAAGCTAAAAAAACTATTAATGGGTTGATTTGTGAAGTTCAAAATAAGAGTATTACTTCACATGATTTGAGATATTTGGAGGCTTCACCAAGGCCTATTAACTTGATTCAATTGTTGGATTAATTAAGCAAAGCAAGAAGGGAGCTCATTCATATAAAGTCCACATGCATCTTTTGGGCTTCTCATATTACCTTTTATTTTTGGGCTATTTAGGCCTAAATCTATATTGAGTTATTTATCTAAAGATAGAGCAGCCATTATATATGATTATAATATATTTAGAAGGCTTGGATCTAAATAAACAATGTGCCAACATTTTAGGTTCTAAATTTCAGCCTTAATGGGCAGCCTCTTCACTAACTAGTTTTCAGCCTATATCTTTCTCAATACTACTCCAAATCATATGATTCTAGATTCCATCTAAAGCTAACGTCTGAAGAAAGAACAACAAATTTTATGTTTTGAGCAGCAATCAATTCGGATGTTCTCAAAGGCTAAAAATGAGTTACAAACAGCAGTAACAAGAAATGTTAATTATAGCTTATTAATGTCTCCTTGATTTAAGGAGTTAAAATTTATGTACGTAGTTATGTTTTCTAAGCCTATATAAAGGCTTTACTCATTGTAACTTAAGGCATCGATGAGATATAAAATATTATTTTTATAAAGTTTTTGCTTTGGTTCTTAAAAGAACTAATTTCATACTTATCAATCATTTTGATTGTGGCATCTAACTTGACTTATCTTCCTCTACTTTGCTTTGTAAAGGGAGTGGCGTCTATTTTAATTATTTTCTTATTCTTGGTTCTTGGTTTGCTAATCAATGGGTCAAGGGTGAAAATCAATTATTTATAATATGTACAGAAATTATCCAACTATTGCTAAATATTTGGTATTGACTCTCTTGCTATATCATTGAGGTCCATATCACTTTGAGCCAATTTATTATGTTATTAACGTAGGTGATGTTTCATCCTTTATGATTTTTAGCGAATTCATATTTGTGTTTTTATCAATGTATTGCTAGTTTGAATCAATTGAATTATGTTTCTTTTTAAAAAAAATTCGTATTAAGCCGTTATATTTTTAACCATTAGGTTACCATTAAAAAATAAGACAAAGGTTCAAAAATGACTTCAAAATGACCTCAATGTGTATTCAAATTCTCACATCAACACTTATCATTTTTCAAGGTTAATCATGACTCTCAACACTAATAACTCTATGCATATAAACACATACATAGACTATGTTAAGTATTAGCGTTAGCCGGCCTGCCTAGGGAGGGATGGCAAGCCATCCCATCCACGAGGTTGGCATAATGAAGAGGGGGGAGGTTCGATTCCCCCTACCCCCCTCCCTTCTCATAACCCAAAAAAAAAATATTAGCGTTAGGATTGATGTTGTTTGGGCCCCACATCCAACAAAAAACTAGAAAAGAAAAATGTGCATATGTTTTCAAAAGTCATGATCTTATCACGTCTTCTTCTTCTTCTTCTCTTCATGATCTCCCATTTTTCTTATTTGTCATATATAAGACTTCTACCAAATCAGAGGCATCCTTAAACGAAGCAAGTGGCTCAACTCTGAGGAAAACATAAAGAGCCTTAACTTCCTCAACACTTATTAGATAACTCCAATAGTGATATTTAAAATAAAGAGTATATTTTAAATAACAAGAACATTTTTTTAGAAATAAGAGTATCTTAAAATATAAAGAGTAAATAATTTTATTTAAATCAAATGCACTCTCTATGTTTTACTTTTCATTTTTTTTATTCTTAAAAGTATTTAATTTTAATTTTTTCTCCTTTTTTTCTATCCAAAACGCTCTTCACAAAAAAAAACAATGATATGTACGAAAAATAGACGTGTATTGATTAATTTTGGTATAAAGAGTGAATTTTAGCTCTTACTCTCTAATTTATAATATAGATTTAGAGAGTGAGTTGGAGTGCTATTTTTTACAATAATTTTTTATAATAATGAGTTTGGGTTAAATAAAAAGTGAGTTGGAGATGCTCTAAGTTGTATGCATATGTTAGTTGACTTAATTTTTGTAATTCATTTGGACTGAGATTTTTAAGTGTATTAAGAAATATTTTAGGAGGAAACTAAAGAATAGTAGGGTTTCATCATTACATAATAAGCAATACTATCCTCTGTGAAACCAAATATTTCAATTGGTACTCAAAAATGAACCATCAAGTTCTTGTCTTTTAAACTATAAAATAGATCTCAAATCGCTCGTTTAATAACATTTATATCTATAATTTAACTTATCACCATTTTTTAGAAGAATGTTGAGGAGTGCTCTCTAGAGAGCTTTTTCTCTCTAGTAGGAGCTAGTAGTTTTCTAAGTGGTTTTACTAGTGGGTTTAGTTTTTAGGTGGTTTTTGGCCATTTTTGGGCAAAAACCACCATTCCCTCTTCCTTGCTTTCTTTGTTCTGGTAGCTTTAGTCTAAATATAATTTGGATTTGGCTTAGATCTCAAATCCTTTTAGATCTACTCATGTTCCAACGGAGCTTGATCAAGCCAAAAGTCACTGATGTACTTGCTGCCAGCTCCAGTCTGGAGCTGCTGCCAACCTAGAAATGAAGACAGCTTATGTCCGTCGCACTAGACCTAGTTAGGCAAGGAGACTCTAGTCAGGCGTCGACATTTGTTGCAGGTAAAAGATGGCCATCGCTGCTTCAGTTTGGCGTTCCATCTTCAGTCCGGCAAGGAGTCTTCAAACCAGCGATGGAAGAGAAAGGTGTACAGGAAATTGAAGGTTCTAGACAACAATGAGAAGCACTAGATCTATCATATTCAGGCAACTCAGCTCTGTTTTGTGTAAATAAAATTTTTGTCCAACCTCTCTTGCATTATCAGTTTGCACCATGAGTAATTGTTATAGGTCCTTTTATTTATTAATGCCATTGTTTTGGAAGCAACAAGTTGTTGCTTAGAGTAGTAATGACTGTGTTTTTCTTTGTTAGCTGTTTTCTTAAGGTCTAGTTATGAGCCCTTTTCTAGCAACCAAGTACTTAGTCATGAAAAAACTTAGCTGGGTTTGCTTAGTTTTTTAGTGACTATAAGAGAGTTTACTCGTGAAGTAGATCCAGACAGATCTTGGCTCAAAGGTAAGTTTTTTATCTTATTTTGGTCTCATTTTGTTCAATCATTGTATCAAGTTTGTAGCTTCAAAGTTGTGATAATGGAATAAATCAATTCTAATTGACAAAAAAAAAATTTAGAAAAGATAAAGTCCACACCATTTTCAAAGCTGTCATTTAAAGTAGAAGTACAAACAAAAACACCACAATTTTTAACCCCAAAAGATTTAATAGCCATTTCCATAACACCATTTGTAAGTATTGATTCTTGATTTCGATGTCATCCTTGTTATAGTACTTTAGCATACCAGTGTGCAAGTTGGAAAACATATTGCCTAGTAGCTATAGATGTAGTGTGAGTATCATAATTATCTTAATGATTTGTACTCTTATATCATTCATCTTGCCACAAGATTTTCCCATTAACACTTGATGCTCTCATCATCATTTACTACTTGCTTCTCTTCAATTTTGCAATTAGATTTTTCAAATTGGGAATTAGGTTTAAGCATGAAGGAAAAGAAGAAAAAGCAGCAGCAACAGTTACTGTTTGCCTTTTTTTAAAAAATTTAAATGGACCCTACATGAGCCACATATACCGTTATAACGAGAAAATTAACGCCGTCTAAGACCTGTGTTTAAATGCACCAAATATGATATCATAAGGGGTATAAACAGTACTTAAAAAATATTAAGTGCTAATGTGAGAATTGGATAAAATATTAGGATTTTCCAAAAAGATAAAATATATAATCGAGATTTTTTTCATTCCCGATTAGAATAAGGATAAAGATTTATGTAGTGAATAGCGATACTAAAGTGTGTCACTACTCATCACATAATGACCAAAATATCCCCTTTGTTTTATTTTTTTCATTTCATTATTGAAATTTTTTTATAAATTACAGGTGTTTAAATTTTTACATGACAGATTTATCTGTGTGTAATTAGATTTTAAATTTAAAAAAAATTATAAATTATGAATAATTAAATTTTTACACCACGAATTCAGCCATGTATAATTTAGATTTTAAAATTTTAAAAAATTAATTAAATTTAAAAAAAATAAAAAGAGATATTATGCTAATTTGTTGCTGTTCCAACATGTATCATCGCCCTTGGAATAACTCCTCGCAATCCTAGTCTACGTTTTTTTTTTTTTTTTATTGGGAACTCTGCGTTTTTTAAATCTCTCTCTATATAGATAGATAAAATTGTTCTTTTTTAGTGTGTAAAAGAAGCAGAAAGAGAGATCGAGCAATGGCGGACAAGCCAAGCAAAGCTTTAGTGTTATACGGGGACGGATTAGCTGATTTTATCGATGAGTCTCATACCGATATCCACTCTCTAACTTCCAAAGCTTCTTGCGGTTTCTTGACCCTCCCTAATGCCCCTCCTTCAGGTTTCACTCGATCTCTCTTTATTCTTTCACTTCATACTCATTCACTCCATAAGCTATTGAATTTAATTTGTTTCTTTTTTTTTTTCCCCTTTTGGACATTATGTTCTTCAATTTTGAGCTTTACCCATTATTCACTTCCAAAATAGGCTTCATGGGTTCTCTTTGATTTCTCAAATTATGTTCGATGAAATGTAAAGTTTAAATTTTTTTTATCAGTCTAAAGAAAGTTTTGGATTTGTAAAGACACAATGTAAATCCTATGCTTTTACTACCCAGAAGGTTTGCTCTCTTCTTATTTTTGTTTTTGATTATTGGCACTTACTCGTAATTTGATTGCAGAAAGTGAGGATGAGAGGATAGTCAGGGAGTTTGCACATCTGGTGGACGCATACGAAGCTTATCATGACATTGTGAGATTTCTACATTTTTTTTTTTGAGTAAAACTTTGCTTTTTGTTTATAAGTTTTCTTACTGATCTTGGATTTTGTTTGTTCAGATTACAGAGAAAAGTACCCTGTCGCCAACCATTTCGCAGAGGTATATGGAAAGTTAAATGTTTCAGCCTTCATTTAGACAACACCAGTTCACAACATGCTTCATAATCTCAATCTCATTTCAGGTTCATGGAAATGAAGGCTGCTATTATTACAAACAATTCTTCTTTGCAGTCTTTTGGGAGCAAGCTCGGGTTCACTGTGTTGCCATTCGAGTGTTTAAATGGAAATGAGAAGTCACCTTCTGGTCCATCATTTAAGATGCTGACCTCCGAGGTGCTGAAGTTGCTTGGATTTCAAGAGGGGAATACAATAGAGGCAAGTCAATTTGATTTGGTAATTTTGCATATAGGGGCTGGTGAATTTTTGAACAGTGGGAATCTCAAGGCTGTTGAAGGTGATGCACATTATCTCAATTCTGTGGTTGAAGAAATAACATACACAGCAACACCTGGTTCAGATATTGGTTCTCGCTTGCACTTGTCCCTTGTGATTAGCTATGGAAATGTCTCGGAGATTGACGGTACCAATTTTTCAGTTCCGACTCCCAAAAATGAATTGAACTCTGATCTTTCCATGCTTGTTCCTCGTCAAAGTTACACAATGAAAGGAGAAAAGCCACGAGATAATGTGAGGTAAGAAAAAAATATGGTGGATTGCTGCAACACTTTCATATATTTTTATGGATGCATCTAACTACAGTTCAACAGGCACCATTGTCCTATGTTAATTGCCCAATGGCAGCATGCTGTAACCCGCAAGGATGCTGCAGAGATATTTTCTTTTAAAGAATTTAAAAAGGTACAATTTAGATTATCAGGTTTAGCATGAAGTTTCTTAATCAATTTAGACCATTTGTTATATGTTAACAGTATGTTAATTAAACCCTGATAAACATGCTTTCTCCATTTCTGTTTTCCCTTTCTTCGCAGTCTGGTGGAAATCTCATAATACCAGCAGACAGATTTATCCATGAAGTTGCCTTTAAGCTTTGGAAGGCCCCCAAGTATGGAGCATGAGCTACGTTTCATTGCCCTCTAAGTCTTGTAATAAGAGGCAATTTTGGCCGTCTAGCCATTTTTGGTTTGACATGATCAAGGATGATAAACCAGAGTGAGGGATCTCGCTTGACTTATACTTGTGTAATGGTTTAGGATGCTACCCACTTTTCTGGATCTATGCATAGTACTAAATGCATTCCCAGAAGTGCTGGATCCAAGAATCCAAGTGATATATGCTAGTTGCATTTTTGCAGTTATCACCTCAAAACCTTTATAAGTGATGACCTTCAGTAATGTTTCTATGGAGTCCTATATCAGCTGAAGCTTTGTTGGGTTGGAGGCGGTGACTCTTCTTTTTGAAGCTTAATGATGCTAGTTAATCCTAACTTTTCATGCACGCATGTGCAAGGAGAAGATTATATCAGTTCCTTGATCTTGATATCACAAAAATAATTGCAAGTTTTGTGCAATAAAGACATATGATTTATGACTTGAGTGCAAAACCAACAAAATTTACTTATTTTGGCAAGTTATCGTGGAAACTCGAGTAATGCAAGAGCAGCTTGTTTGGGGAAAATAAGGTTGGGTTCAAAGATGAAAGATGTACCGTGTAAACTAGCTTAAAGTTCCTGGCTCTGTTGTATCAAAACTTCTTATGCAAGGGGTAAATGCTAGTGAAACAATGTTCTGATAGGTACACATCCAGCATCAATACAGTCCTGTACAACTCTTTCCCTATAATCACATAAATGCTTACACAAGCAGATTCATGCCAATTTGCTTGCATAATGCATCAATGGGTAAAAGCTCAAAATCAAATTAATAAAACAATTTCCCATCCAGAAAGGAGACAGAAACTCAAGTAAACCATTGTTCAGTTTCCTTTCTAGAATAACTCTATGATCAGTTTGGGCACATGATGCCGTTACTCTCTTTATGTATTATGAACACTTCCAAAATGAGCAAAGACTGTTGACCCAGCTTTCTCCCAGAAACAGATGATCAACACTAACACTCTAACAGGTCTTTCATGCAGTAATTACCCAAGAGAAACCACCCTATTAGGAGGAAGGAGAATGAAAATATCCCGATTAAAAAGGGCCAGCCAACCAAAACTAAACCCAAACAGAGCACCATTATGCAAGGGAAGAACGACCTGAATATTGATTTCCAGTCAGTCCACTGCCCCTTAAACAGTATAAGAGCTGCCACATTGATCATGTTCCAATCCATTGATCCACAGTAACAAAGTCGATTCAGGCAGTTCGCAACGAATGAATGAGAATTACATGTAAAAAGGTTGTAGGTTTTATGCTCAAAATGGCGCATACTTGATTGTAGAGCCTCATCCCACGTGACAGCAGTCCCATACTCGTTGTGCATATACCCATGCTTGCACGTGTGCCCAGCTAGGTTCGGAGGAAAGCAACACTGTTTTAACAATGCAGAACACCACAAAAAAAAAAAAAAAAAAAAAGTCAATCAACAAACAAGAAGCATCTCTTGCATGATGTAACTATCATCAGAGGAGTAAGAACTGGAGAATTATGATCACAACTCAGTTGCCATCTAATTTGAAAAACAAGGTGGCTTCAATATGTGACCAACAAGAAAATTATAATCACCGTGCTCAGTAAAACTCAGTCATCCTAGTAGGTTATTCTGCAAGCTTATTACATCTACTTTGCGTGACATGTTGCTATAAATATGGACATCAAATCCTTCATTTGCACAAATCTACTTCTTAATACACGACTCCACCAATAACAAGTATGAATGTGTGTGTATACATGTATGAAAGAGAACACAACAAGGTCAACAAGCTCTCTTGAATCTATACCTGCTCTCTATCCAGTTGAAGATATATAGCCACTGCACCAAATGCGAAATCATTAATGTTCACAAAATTGGATCCTGAAAAGTCTAGGATAGTTCCATCTTCTCTACAAATGCCAACATGCCCCATGAAAGGTGCCAACCATGAGACAACTGGGAGTGGAATCCAAACTAGACAGCAAGGAAACTTGGCTTTTGTTGGATCAATTTCATCTAGTGGCCACAAATCATACTGAAACCCTGATGCATATCTCAAATGCTCAATGTCAGAGATTTGTTCTACATCCATTGCAGAAACTCTTCCACGTGTCATATGGCTTTGTGCACCTTCCTATAGTGAACCAACAATATGTCAAACCACACCCTCAGACATAATGGACCAGTTAACACCAAGAAGTCTTCCAAAGAAAAACAAAGTGCCGTCCAGTCTAAAGTTCTTACAGCAGCTAGACATTGAGAATGATCTATCCGAACTTTCCTAAATTGCAATAACAATAAAATGTCAAAAGCTCACTTCATTGCTCTATCTCAGATGGCACTGGGTAGTGAAGGCTTAGATAAGAAATCAAACTCGAACAAAATGTTCTTATTTTGTACAAAGAGGTGAAATGCAATCTTCAATCTATAGTCACTATAGCAACCATTTAAAACTGGAATTAATGCTCCATCTTGTTTATAAGCTGCACGAATAAGATCTAAAAAAAAAGATCCCTAGTCACCATCAAACAAAGACATTATGAGCTGAAAAATAAAAAACAATGCTCTCCATCCTCCATGCAAAGAAGTAGTCCATCTGACTAGCTAAACCAACCTTGTTTTGGATACAATGCCCCATCTGACTAGCTAGCAGCATGATGAATTTCAATCATTCAAATAATAATTATCTACAAATGTTTCCAGCATTGTAATTTTCCCACACAAGCTTTCATTATCGACAACAACAAAAAATAAATAAATAGCTGAATAAAGCCTATGCAAAAGAAAAACTTCAAACATGCACAGAGGAAAGATTCCGATTCTACTTTATAGATGATTTACAAATCAGAAAACTTTCTATCTACAAAGTTATCTAGTTACCAACCAAATGTTCCATCTTTACAGTTCCCTGGAAAAGTGACATCGGCCCACAACAGAACACACAATGAAAAGGGTAAAAAACATGTAAAGCTTCGATTTTTACGGGTAAATTCAATACTGCATACCAAAACAACCAAAACCCAGAAAAATTCTTCACTCAATACAAAAAACCATTCAATGCATTTACAGCAATAACAGAAAAAAAAAAAGGACAATTGATGCATACTGACCAGTAAACAGAGGCGATGTAGAAGAACAATAAAAAGACGAAAGAATCTTGAAATCAAGAATCCAACAACTCAGAGAAGAAGAAGAAGAAGAAAAAGAAAAGGAAGAGAAGAGAGGCTTGTATGGTGTTGTTGGTGGTGATTTTGTTCATGGCGTGTACAGAAGAAGCTGAACAAAGAAGACTGCGTTTAGTGGTAGCGGTGAAATTGAAAAATCAAATAATAATAGTAATAATAATTAAGAATGAGATTAAAGAATTGGAAGATGCATTGAACCAGTCCGGTTTTAGGGTAGCTTCCTTTAGTGGACCCAACCCTGCCTTTGAGTAACTCTCTGTCTGTTTCTGTATCCTTACTCTTTAATTCATTTAATTTTTTTTTTCAAATTTTTGAAAAATATAAATTAAAATTTTTAATAGTTTAATTCTGTCAATTTTTCTTAACAATAATAAACCTTACTACCGATTATTGTCTCTTTTTTACTACCTGTATTTCAATTTTAATGTAATCAATAACTGTTAAAATTAATTGAAAGAAATTTATTTTTATTTATTTAATATCTCGAATTTAAATCATTACGGTTTGATAAATTTTTCAAAAATAATTCAATTTATTTTAGGTGAATTAAGTGTTACCTACCCTGTCCAATTGGTAAAGAATAAAGTAGCAAATGTGAAAGCCAAAGGTAGAAATATTTCAAGTAGGCATGAATCATGAGAGTTTCATCTTTTTGCCTTTTTTTTTTTTCTTTGGATACATTTGTGGGTTCAATGAATTTACGACAAGTATTTTATTAGGCTTGATCTAATTATTATTAAAATTGGCAATTTGGATGGTTGCTTTTTTTTTTTTATCACCTATAAGTTTCTTTTCAATATTTTTATATTTTTAATATGGAATTTCCAATACTTTTCTTAGCGCTATTACAATTATATAAAATATTTAATTATAATATTAACAATTGTTTGAATTGGTTAATAAAAATTATTTTTACTTAAATTATGTTTTGATTTTGAATTATAGTATATGTCTTTGTAATTTTAACTAGATCAAATCATATTAATGAAAGTATAACGAACTCGTGGGTTATACAAAAATATTTAATTATAATTAATGTCAAATAAAAAATCAAAAAATGGAATTAAACCAAAATATATTTAAAATAAGTTACAATTAATTTGATTTGTAAATGTTGGGTTATGTTTTATATTATTTGGATCATAAACTTGTAATATGATGTGATATATTCAAAAAAGTAAAATTTGCCGATGATGCCTACATCAATTGATAAAAGGTCAAGATTCTATAATTTTTAAATTTCAGGTTTAATTCGCGATAAAGTTAAGAATAATTTTTGGCTGATTTCATGAGCATCTTTCATTTAAAATTTAACACCTTTATCATTTAATACTAATAATTAACTCGCAGCAAAATACTAACAAATGATACTGTTTAAAATAAATAAATATAAATATAAATGTACAGCAATTAATGCCCTTGAAATAGCATGGTCCACATCCAATAGTGGATGATAGCTAGATTAGGCACAAAAATTTCTCATATAGGATTATATTGTTTCCTTGATGGATTGAGCAAGCAATGATGTTGAGAGCAGATGTAGTCACAGAGTCCATATAAATGGTATTTAATGGCACAAAGTTGATGGCTGCAAACACATTTGAATCTAGGGATCGCATAAATCGAATCCACCCAATTCGATTAAATTCGGTTTGTTTATTTTATATTTTTAATTTTTATAAATTAAATTAAATTATTTAATTCGATTCAATTTAATTTTATATATAAAAATTTAATTAATCAAAATAATTAAAGTAATTAAATAATAAAATTGCACCATTTCAATGAAATAAGTAAAATTTTTGAATGAACTGAACTAAAAAATTAAAGGGCTCAATTTGATTTGATTTTCTAATTTCTATTTTTTTTTCAATTTTTATAAATCAAACCAGTTTAATTTTATATTTAAAAAATTTAATTAATTCAGTTCGATTTAAAAATTATATCAAAACCGACTAAACTTACCAAATGCTAAACCCAAGTTGAATCCATCTATCAACATATCTACATGTATCAGCCCATTTCTCCAAACATATATACTTCTCTATTTGCATTATACAATTATTTTCTTTTATAAATCTATGAGGCCTAAACCAAATATACAAATTTCTAAATTTTGGGGTCTTTAATTTAAATTCCAATGGTGCATCTCAAGGTTAAAATCTTTAATTATTACTACAAAGTTAATATTATATAATAATAATATTATTATTATTATTATTATTATTAGTTAATATGATATATTGATAATATATAATTGTAATTTTTTTTCCGGAATAAAACAACTAGTGAAAAAAATTAATCCATAATCCATAACAAAGTGGACTGTGTTATTAGGGGGCCGCACACTGCTTTTGGCAGCCTTTTTCAGTTGTTTATGATGCCTGCCTTGACATGTTCAAGCATAAAGAAAATGCAGCTTTCAATGGAATCAGAAGGAAAAACCTTTTTTTTTATATACTTTTTTTTATAGGAATAACAATACATTTAGTTTTCTAAGTTATATAGTTTTTACAATTAAAGTTTACAAAAAAAAATTTTTACAATTAAATTCTGTAAGTTTTAAAAAATCTTTCTGTTAGTCAATCCTTAAAAAAAAAATTTTACATCTTAATCCTAAAACTGTTAAAAAAATGTCATTTTTAATATTTTACATAAATAATATTTTTATTTATTTATTTATGACTTATTATATTATTTAACTTTTATAATTACTATATGTAACTCACTAAAATAATTTTTTAAAATATTATTTTATTAATAATAATAAATAAAATTAATTAAGTATTTTTAATTATTTTTAAATATAGATTTTAATTAACAAATCTTAAATGAATAAAATTTTTTTATACTTACATAAACTCAATTAATTTTTTCAATGTTATAATTTATGTTATATTTTAGAAATATTTCTTTAAATTAGGCTATTTTGTAGAAAATATTTGAAAAATAATATATTTTAATTAATAATTTTATTTTTTATATAAAATAAAATTAAGTTAAGATAAAATAGATGAGCTTTTTGAAATCTAATACAAATCATAATATTGATAAAACTAAAAGAGCTTTTCCTTACAAAAAATATTTATTCATTTATGATATATTAATTGAAATTATATATTTTAAAATAATTAAGAATATTTAATTATTTTTATTTATCATTGTCAATATAACTAATAGTTTAAGAAAAAATTATTTTTATTTTTTTAAAAAATTATTTTAGTGAATTATATAGTTATTATGAAGGTTAAATAATAAAAGAAATCAAAAATAAAAATATTATTTATGTAAAATATCAAAAATGGCATTTTTTTTAATAGTTTTAGGATTGAAATGTAAAAAAAAATTAATTTTAAGGATTGATTACCAGAAAATTATTTTAACTGATGGATAGAACTAACAGAAAGTTTTTTAAAATTTATAGAATTTTATTATAAAAAAAATTATTGTAAGACTTAATTGTAAAAATGATATAACTTATAGGCTAATAGTGTTGTTATTCTTTTTTATATGTACGTGTGCTTAGTAATTTCTAAATGGAGATCATAAATTTTGCTTTAAGCGATGTTAAAAGCTCAACCACCAGGCAACCGCCACCTCTCTCTCCTTTCTGTCGTCTCTTTCTTTCCTACTGTTGTATTGTTTCGTTTTTTTTTTTCCTGTTTATTTTCTGATTTTGGGTAATTTTCAGGTCATTTTTTATCAAAAATAATCCAAACGTTAGTTTCTTTTTTTGCGATTTCGCTCAACTTGAATTTAAATTTAAATCTCAAATTTGTATGAGTTTTATTCAAAATTTATAATTAGCTTTTGTTGGTATATTAACTATAAAATTATTAGTCACAAATCCAAGAAGAACCCGCAAAAGATTTCAATTTATACGTAATTTCGAATTTGATGTGTTATTCGTGTGTGTGTGTGTATATATATATATTCTTTTCTACAATATCAAAATTTATAAATGATAGCTACACGTGATTTATAGTTAAATTATTGTAAATATTTATTATAATTTTTTTTTTAACTATCGGTATTCACAGTATATTAAATTCTAAATAATTTAGTTTGAAAATAAAAGTACAAGAGTTACAAAAATTTTCAAACAACTAATTTAATACGATTTTATATATTACAACTCGAATATAAAATATCGCTTAAATGAAAAGACTCCTACTAGTTGATTTCAACTATTATTGGTGATATTATAGTTTCTTGAAGTTTACTTAAACTAGGACTAATTCTAGTTTTTAAGGTTAGTTTATTATTAGTTTATCTCTGTAAGTTCTTGCAATATTTCTTCACTCGTCATAATATTTTATCATTTGTTATATATATATGAGATGTGATGTTTGATGTTCTTGTGGTGGGCTGAAATGGGGATGTTCTGGTGTGGGATTGGACTCAGATGCTCTATTTGTCTAATACTATATCAGCTACCAAATACTTCAAAATAAGAAAAAAGAAATACAATGTATCAGTAGGAAATTTTTTTAAAATGTGTTTGTGACATTAACCATATAATAGTA
This sequence comes from Mallotus repandus, assembly GCA_949671775.1. Taxonomy (NCBI): domain Eukaryota; kingdom Viridiplantae; phylum Streptophyta; class Magnoliopsida; order Malpighiales; family Euphorbiaceae; genus Mallotus; species Mallotus repandus. The sequence continues at coordinate 20,620 of CATIWM010566904.1, forward strand.
ATTAATTATATTATAAATTGATATTGATAACCATCTATGCGCAATATATTACGCTATAATCAAATTAGCCCTTCGTCGAAGAGCTATGGTCTAGTGGCCAAATGACTCTCAATGACATCTAGGGATCCCATTTCGAGTCTCATCCCCCTCCTCCGTGGTACATTGGCCAAAAAAATCAAATTAGCCCTCCAAGAAACATAATCCCACCTTTAATCTCTGCTCAAAATCCATCTGTATAAAAGACCTGTATCTAGGTTTCCACTCTATTGGAAGGACAAAATCACAACACTAAAACTAAAGAAGCTAAGATGTCAAGAGAAGATGGATAAGTTCTAATGTCATTTCACTTGTCAATATGTTCATATCGTGCTTCCACCATATGGAAGAATGTATTACAGTATATAAAAAGCAGCTACATTTAAATAAACCTGTACAGAAGAGGGTATAGACATATAACATACTAATAGTTCCATAATAACCTATCCAAAGTATTAACAACAGATTAATTTTTAGCAACTAGGGAAAATTTGGCTCACCGCAGAATGCGTCTGGCTCAAATGATCTGGCTGAATCATCGTTGTAAACCCCAGGTATAGCTCTGTCTCTAGTTGCTTCAGATGTAACATAAGAACCCTTTTGAACTCCATCAATATTGATGAAGAGAACAGCACATCCAAGTAATAATGTTGCAAGAGTCAGGAGAGTGTACTTCAATCTGCTCAATGCAGGCTTAACCTATTCGAGAAATAAAATATAAGGGACCTGAATTAGCCTATATGCAGTAGGAAGATATCACTAGTCTCCAAACCTCCGTGAACTAATTTACTTACCGAAAATGAACCCAGAAGTCGATCTCGTGCTAGAACTTCAGCAGTCTTAACCCAAATCTGTAGAGCAAATTCAATTTGTTTCAGAACAAGAATCCAAATGCACATTGTAACCTATAGCTCACTTGACAAATATTTCATTTCTAATGTGTCGGAGAACATAGGAAACTGAGAAAAGAGTTGTCCTACATGAAGCTGCTCTGTGAAAAATCTTGAACCAACCCTACATTTTGAACCCCACAACCTGGCCAGCCAAGATACATGAATCCATTCTGACATTTCTTCAACTTACATGAGATGTCCCAAATCTTACACAACCCTTTCTTTAGCAATTGTAAGCAAATTCTAGCGCAGAGTATTCAACAATCACAGTTGTTTGATGTGTATATATACTTTATGGTTTGAACAAAGGAATATTTTCCCACACCGAGGGTACTGCATCTAACCGATGAATGCGTGACAGTGACTCTGGATGTTTAATATTTTGCCAATGAAAACATGACGCATATACGTGTCATACAGCTGGAGTAGGCGAGGGATTTCCTTGAACAATTTGATCAATTAGTGTCAGACTGGTACGCTTTATGAGCTCGTGTACTCTGGAATTACCTTACACAATTCTGTGATGTTACTAACAAATCAAGAACATTTGTGCATTGAATCAACTGGAAAACCCAGACAAAAACCATTGACTTAAAAGTTCAATTAATTTGTTTACGATGGAATTGTCATCCATAACACCACATTTAAAATTGAACTTCTAAGTAAAGCTCAAAAACGCCTAAGTAAACATCTTCATGGAAGTCATAAAAGGTGCATGAAACCGTTCACTGCAAAATTAAATGAGGACAAAAATTTTCACGTACCTGACCATCATACCAGCCTGTCTCTTCGTCTGCAACAAAAAAGAGAGAAATAAGAAAAAAGGCCACCGATCATTGAATTACAGATAAAGGATGCAAGAACAAGACAAGAAACATGTGAGAATTTAGAATTACATTCAACCGTGGCACTAAGCAACCGATTGCCAACATAAGCCCAACCCAGATACATTCTGACAACAGCAAGACTAACAACAAGAATTCCACTTGAAGCAGCTGCAATAATCGGTTTAAATGGCTCAGATTCTGGCCTAACAGAGCCAAACCAGGCAACAGGTAAGCCAATAAAGAGCGCGAAAGAAGCACCAGTAACGAACAAACGAGAGCAATATTCAAAGATGCCACCGGTAGCCCAAGAAAAGGGGAAGGAAGTGGAAAGATTCTGATACTCGTTTATGGGCTGTTGTTCTAATGGAACAGGGCACTCTGTTTCTGATGGAATGTTGCTACCATTTCTAAATGAAGATAAGGGTATTTTAGGAGTTGGGCTTTTATGGTGGCGGCGGCTGCAGTGGCGGGAGAATTTTAGTCCGGTGATTGGGAAGATTGGTGAGAGAAAGAAATTGCGTGTAGAAGGGTGGAAGAGGAAGATTGGAGGTGGCTTTGGAGATGGGTAGTGAAGATGTAGAATTGTCATGGCCAACTCTTTTCTTACTCTAATTATTTGATCACTCTGTTCTTCTATACGGATGAAACTTCTTTTCGCTATTCAAAGGATTTCTGCTGTTTTTTTGTGGGGTTTTGATAAGAATAATGTTCCTTTCAATTGTAGGGGGGTAGTACAGTGGCGAACGATCAATGGCCAGGATCAAGATAACTGCTTCCTGCTGGATGGAGACAACCTGTTGCTTGACTGATGAGAAAAGATGAAATAGAGAAAATGGTTGCTTAAGTTGAGAACCAATTACTTGCTCATGAACAAACCAATTTCAATCTAGTTTTTTATTTTTCGTTGTTTCTTGAGGAGTTTGATTGTGCAGTTTTACAATGGCAATTACAATCCACACTGAAATTCACAGTTAATCATTACAAGATTCAGAATATGTGCAAGAATCTACAAGAAAAGCAAAGTATAAAAATAAATATTAACACTTGATAAAAGATAATTCTTCACTTTGTTCTTTTTCTTTTCTTTTTCCTTTTTTTCTGTTTCTTTTTTTTTTTTTTCTTTTTCACACCTGTAGAGATCGCATGTATACAATTCCGGAGTTGGGATTGCTGACCCAAACAAGACCTCCACAGAAGAAGATTAAATTGAAAAATTATTTTCCTTTTCTTTTTTTTCACTCTCCTTTCTTTTCAGGATTTTCTTACAAGTAAGAATTAATGATACTAATTATTATGCTACTAGAAGCAACTTTCCAAAGGCATCCTCCACTGCACTTGCGCAGTTTAATTAGGAGGACCTCCACTCTGTTGAGCCAGCGGGCTTGTGCTGAGTCCCCACTTTGAATGAACCCACACTTCCCTGTCCGGTAATGAAAAACTTATGGTTGCTCCAGCTCTTTGAGCTAAGAAACAACTTAAACTAGTGTAGCTCTGACCCCATCACTCTGTTATTTAATACGTAAGTTATGATCTTTCAACACGTAAATGCTGTATGTGACGCAGCCTTGATATAAGTTGAGAAAAAGAGGGTCGCAAGTGAGGTTCCCTGCGAAAGGGGTGAAAAATTTATCACACGCCCAAAAGTAACAGAAAATCATAACAACAAAAGCCCAAGTCTAGTGCTTACATTTGCCAACAATCGTGTATTATCTGGGCAACAGATGGATCAACATCCTCTGGAATTTCAAGACGTTTATTTTGGAATCCTACTGCTCCCACAACTTGCATTGGGTTTAAGCCTTTCCAAGGGATTTGACAAGTGGCCAGCTCCCATAAGATCACGCCAAAACTATAAACATCACATCTGAAAGGACGCAATTCCAGTTTTATAAGAAACATGGTTTAGGGAACATTTAAAAAAAAAAACATTGCCGTCTCAAGCCACAATTATCAGAATCAAGTATGATGAGCATGAGCATTAAGTTCACTTACTTCTCATTTGCTGGTTCATTCCTTAGGACTTCAGGAGCCATCCATTCAGGCTACAGTGCAAAAGTAAATTTTTTGCTTGTTATTTGGATGAAAAGAATAACACAAGAGAATAATAAGAAAGAACCCATCAGCTATGCATGAATTCTTACAGTTCCAGCAGTAGACTTTGAAGACAGAAAAGTATGGTGCTTCAAGCGCGACAATCCAAAATCACAGACCTGCAGAAAGAAGTATGCAGATTTGTTTGGGAAAATATATCCGTCAATTCTTCCAGAAAAAGTAAATAAGTCAACTCATATTTCATTCAAAAAAATGAGTGGAATTAGGAACTAGTCATGAGAGGCAGAATTTAGAATTACCAACCTTAACAACCCAATTTTTGTCAACTAGGAGATTTGGAGACTTCAAATCTCGATGAACAATTGGAGGATGGCTTGTGTGCAAGTAATTCATTCCCTTGGCCTGTGAAATACCATTTTACTTAATAGAATGAGCAATACCAAAATAATTAGACAAAGACATTATCCAACTAGTACCACATCAAGTGCCATTCGCATTCGCCTCTTTTCATCAAGTTGTGGATTGGGACGATGCAGTAACCTATATAAACTCCCTCTGCATATCAATAAAAAGAACATAAGAATACGACAAAACACCTCTTAATTGACTCAATGGCAACTAGTTTTCATTGGAAAATTTTTCCAAGGCACAAACTAGAAGGATAATGAAACACTAAAAATTCTCTTACAATTCTTTTCAAAAAAAAAAAAAATTCTTACAATTACCTAAAATTGCACTATTAGCCATTAAAATTAATTTTCCTTTAAAATGGTATCGTACATTTAAAAAGTGATGTCTTCTACATGTAATTTGTAGAATATGGAAAGACATCAGAATTGACTGTTGCCAGATATCACACAAAATATCAGGTATCAATAAACATGCAACCATATGAGGACAACCCAAATCAAATTCGTAATGTTTGTCATATAAACCTTGTCATGAGGACCAAAAGCTTAGAGCAATGCTTTAAAAAATATTAAGTTTATCAAGTGAACATTTCAAATTTTTCAGTCACAAACTCCTTCATTGTAATAGGAGCTTATTCTGTTTAAGGTGTGTGCAACAGAAAGATGACAGATCCACCAGTAGTTCAGAGAGAGATGGAAAAAAATGACCTGGGTAGAAATTCCGTCAATATAGACAAGTGTGGAGGGCGAGTAACTGCCCCCATGAATAGAACAACATTAGGATGTCTTAATCTTAACATGATTTCAGCCTGCATAAAGCAATCAGTGAGAGTTAAATTGAATACTATTATTAAAAAACATGTGATTATGTGACACAACTTTTGTTAACAATGTCATACAAAAGAATACAATGTACGACTCACTTCACATCTGAACTGAACCAATGCATCTCCAGATAAATCTTGATCCAAAAATTTCTTTACAGCAACTTCCTGTCAAGTGGAACCAATCATATGGCATCAAGAAAAATGGAACGATGCTCTTGATAATAAATAAACCAATAATTCTGCACAAAAACTATTGCAGAAGCATTTTCAAAGATGTTATAGACTTCCTAATAGATCACTATCATTGCAGAAATGTATTAAATGTGTTTCCTCTTACTTTTTATTTGATTTGTTCATAAAGTCTCCTCTCGATTAAAAGAATGTTAATACTCTATACAGACTCGAAAGGTCAAAGTAACTTTAGTTAGTTAAAAGAAAGAGTCTAGTCGATAGGTTAAATGTGGCAAGCCTGAAAACAATTAATGAGCCTACGTAAAAGATGCTTTGTATCACCATAATTATTATATATATCATCACCACAACTAGGCCAAAAACGAGAGTTGATCTATTGTAGCCTGCCTATGCTCAAATAACCATGCTTTGTTAAAGGATAAACTTACAGTGCCATTCCAATCTGCATGGTACACCTCCCCGTATGAACCTGCATAACAGGATGTCACATGAGACTTTTATTGAACAAGCACATATATATTAACACAACTTGCATGTCTAAGAATTAAATCAACTACCTGCCTGACAAGAAATAATGAGATGCCAATGGCTAATAAGTTAACTAGATTACCAAATCTCGCTATTAGATTTGGGTGAGATGGGGTACTAAACAAAAGCTTAGAGAGATATGGTAGCATATTGGAAACGTGCACAGAAAAGGTTGTTTGTTAGCCTTTCTTAAATGTTATTATTCAACTTTATTGCAAACAAGCCTGTCTTGTTTGGCAGATTCTCAACCCACAATCATATGTTTCTATCAATACCATAACAGAAAAATGTTAATGAATGACTTAATACAAGTGAAAATATAGCGTATATTTCGAATTCCCTCTCTTCCCGAATTGGGACTCTTCAAATAAGGTTACCATATACAACATGGTCAATTAATGAGAAATCATACTCCCCGACATATTAGCTAGTGCTTAAAAACAGAAATATAAGTGGAAAGAAATGCAGAGTGACTAGTTTATTAATGTATTTAATCACTGATTTACAGAGATTTTTTCTTTCATATAAAATGACTAAGACCAGCTAAAGATGGACCATGATGTTTGTACTCTTAGTGCAAGTTACTTTTTCTTGATTACATTCAATCAATCCAACTTTCATGCACGGTCAAGCAAATTCACTGTAGGTCTGTGTTTTATCCTTTTTGACATAAAAAAATGTGTATGCCTCGCATTGGTCAGCTGCCAAGCTCCTCTTTGCAAACAAGAAAATGATATTTATTTTTGCATAATACATCCTTACCACGAAATGTTGGAAGACAAAAAAAAAAAAAAAAAGGTCTAGAGCTAGATTCCAATTCAGAAACAATGTTATTGCATGAATATCCAACAGTCTTTTTCTTCTTTTTAACAACACAGTTGAATAACTCCATGAAAAAGATTTCTTACCAATACCAATACGATCACCAATCTGCAAATCCTCCCATGGAATTTCCCAATCAGCAACCTCCCCAAGCATTGGGTGAATTTGCTCACTATAACCATTGCAAGATATATGCAGACCACTGCTGGATGTTTCAATCAACTTCACAGCAGATTCTTTGCCAGTTTCCATGTCCAAGGGCATCCCCAGCTTCCCTAAGAAGCACTGGTTATCATCACAGGCTAAGACATCTTCATATCGAAACTGGCAAGAGTCTGCTGCCGGGGGCAAAGATGGTTCCTGGATATGATTCCTGTGCATCACCCTTCCAACCATGAGTAGTGTATTACTAGGAACAGTATCTACAACTGTAGCACCTATCTGCGATTTTTCTTTGATTTTATTAACAGGTACAAATCCCCCACTTGTACCATCAGAAGGCAAAGACAACTCAGTCTTCAGAAAACTCACTTCCATTTCTCTTTGTTCTTTGGCCAGCCCCTCTGCAGCCCATCCTCCTTTCTCAGTATAACGCCTAATATTGTACAATGGATCCTCTGTAGACAAAGAAATAAGAGACTCTGCATGGCTTGACAAGGGCTTGCCATGACAATGACGTCCATCATCTGGGTTTACCCCTTTTTTCAAATGAATAGGTTCAAGCACCTTATTTTTGCTCATAACATGCTGATTTGTATCTGAAAACAAATCTGGAGGAGGTGATGCACCACTCTCTGACAGAACAGCATGTAATTTTTGTGCAAATTCAGGATCTTTTGCAGCAGAGATAACATACTTGGAGACATTGTTTACTTTAATGTTTTCTACTGATGATGGCCTTCCAGTACCTAATGAATTTTTATGCAATTTGTGAGATGATGGGAAAAACTTTGCAAACTCCTGTTCAAATGTCTCAATTTGGTTTTCCTCAACCAGGCTTGTATGAGCTTCATTTGTTTTAATGCCCAGAAACAAATCCTCATCCGTCCTTGGCGCGCCAACTTGGTAAACCATATCCACATTAGGTGAAAAAGATGAATCTTTGGCAGTTTCAGCGAGATCAGCAAAGCCCCTCACATCAAATCCAGTATTTAGGAGATGGCTGCTTGGTAACTCAGCAGGAATCAATGTTCCGGGAGCACCCATCAGATCAATGATGTACTCGCTGTATCACGTCGATGCATGAAGCACAGAAGCAACAAGAAACTTTCCATTAAACTTTATCAGAAAGAAAGCAAATAATGACGAACATATCAAAGAGAAAAGCAGATCCAAACATTAAGACTACAAGAAATAAAAACAACTTAATAGCAGCAAATTAAATATAGATACAAATAGTAGATGAATGCCATTTGACAAAGGATGATAATTTACAACAAATGTCTTGCAAAAGTAAATATCAGATATTAATTTATTTATCAAATTTTTGTATAAAACTGAACTCCAGACAACATGATTTATCAACCATTAATTCTGCTGCCACCACAATATATCAGAAAAGATCTCACAAGAAGATGTACAGAAACATCGTTGTTAAAATCATATGATTCCTCCTCTTCCCACCCCTCCTCCCCCTCTCTCTCTCACCATGTACCACAAATGGCTCAAATGATCAACTCACTACTGAATTAGGTGAATCAATACAATTCAGCTCATAAATCAATTCTTTCTTTATCATGTTCATTAAGAATCAAATTTTAATTTCAATTTCAATTGTTGCATTTGCATCTTCTACTCACATTCCTAATAATTCAATATATCCCACAGTATATAAGTTTATGATTTTGCATATTTCTAAATGATATGAAATATAAAAGCATATGTTTTTATATGAAATTAATATGAGATATGCCTTTTAATGTTTCTTTGATCTATATAAGCTTTCAAATTTTAAGAGAACTGATCATGGCGAGAACTTGGACCTGCATTTCTTACTTTATGGGCAAGCTTGTTTCTATTTTGATGTCTCTTGTTTGTTTTACATGGAGCTGCAGTGTATTTAATTGGTTTGAGAATCTATACTTTATCTTAGAACAATTCTAGATTTAGAAAATAAGGATTCATTTCCTGATTTGACAACTATGTAGTAGCACAAATAAGATGCACCGACTCAAAATACATGCCTCATTTGTTCAGTGCCACTTGACGTCTTGACCAGAGAATGATAGATAAATTTTTAAAAAAAATAAATAAAGTAACAGACCATTACCTTTCATTATCAATCTTTATCAAATTTACAGCTCCGTCGTCAGTGCCAGTATAATAGCTCCCCTTAACCAGCATGCATGGAAGATTAATCCTATCAGCTAGCACCTAACAGCAGAAGACTGAAACAGTTAACTTTGGAAAAAGCTTCAAAAGGCTGAAGAAAATTGTAGAAAAAAAATAATCTCTTGCAAATTGCAAAATCACATTAAGATGACTGAACAGATGAAACAGACAGGATGTCTTATCTCAAGTTAAGAGACCAGATGTTTTGTTTATCAGTTAATTTCACTTATTACCATGAGGTAAAAGAGATCTCACAACCTTAAAAAGCAAAGCCCTGTGGCGCGAAAGTCCTACATCAAGATGCCCAAGGGGAATAACAATGGAGTTCAGAGCATTCCTTAATTCATGACTTCTCCTAGTCCACCTTGTTGAAATTTCATCAGCATCACCAACTGGACCACCCATTCTATCAACAACAAGATTGGCAAGTTTCTGAATCAAGCCATTTAACAGCATGCCATCACATGCTCGTCTCTCTAGGGACATGACATAAGCTTTTCTCTCGAGCTCTCGCAGTTCGGGATCAACAGAGCGGTTAACCAATACCACTTCATAATCAACATTATCAAAAATGGATATAGCTTGCAGATCTGCTAATGATGGCATCTTCCCTTGAATAACTGAATTTGAGGAAATGCAAAACACATCGTAAAAGCCATCCACCACCTTGTCATTATAATTTACAATATTATAACTCTGCATGAAACACATCTAAAAATTAGTGAAACTTTTGATATGTAACAAAACACATATGCATGTTCAGGAAAAAAAAACACATTTGCACCTAACAAAAATAAAATTGTCATGGAAAGTTTTAAGAGAACAGTCAAAACCATGCTCCATTTTACAATTTTCAATAGGCAGTGGCAGGACAAGGAATGAAACTAAGAGCTTGGGTCCTAGGTTGTTCAACAATTCAAATCCTAGAAATGAAAACCACCAACCAACTGGCTTCTTTTTGTTTCCCTATTTTCACATGTTCATGCAGTAGGATGAAAACTTGTCACATAATCTGTGCAGAAATATCTACAAGTGTGCAACCTCTAAAAGCCTAACCTCCTCACTGACTAAAAGAAATGCAAAATGGATCAATCCACAATTACCCTCACATAAGAATTTCATGTCTTTCGTGTCATCTGTTGATGCATGACTCAATTTCTACTCCTAAGAATAAGTGAATCCTAGATGATAAATTTTTGTTATGACAAAATACAAAATGGTTAAGAAGCTACAATTTGAGGGACATGAAGATATTCAATAAACCTATCCACAAAACTCTGTTGAACTCGCCTTCCTAATGCTAAATGCTTTATTACCACTTTCATTTTTCATATGCATCCTCACTCACAAAATGGTCTGAAACAAAGCCCCCACACGGTAAATCATACAAAATTATAAGTAATTAACAAATTTTAACACACAAAAATAATTTGCAATTCCCTTAAAACTGTTATTGTTAATTGCTTTCTATAAGTTGTGTTGCCCAAGCCATTCCACTTAGATTCAGGTAAAAAATCTTTCAAACAGAAAACACATTACAAAGGATATCCATAAAGAAACTCCAAGTCACAATTCTGTAGTAAACAAAGCAGTAATCAATGACAAGATAAATCAAGCTTAAGCAACTTCATAACGGGGCACACTACCAAAGCACAAAACAGAAACTATATCCTAATTCTCTGGTTAACAATTAAAACCTAATGATTAGAAGAGCATGAGATCCGGAAGTCAAAAGGGGAAAAAGAAAACCCTAAATCATTAACTGTAAGCCACTGAAATCAAAAACCTAAAATGAGATAGATACGCATATGTTGGCGATCATCTTACCCAATAACGCAGCGAGAGAGATTCATTAACAGCATCGCTAACAGAAACCGAAGCCACAGGACAACCAAGGCTAATCCGTTTAGCCGCATCGATCTGAGCCGATTCAGGATCCGTATGCGTATTTGGATCCGATACACTAATTGCCAAAGCCAACTGCACCTGAAACTCTTCTTCTAATAAATTAAAATCCACACCACCACTCCTACTACCACCGGCACTCCCATCCGCATCCACCGGCGACGGCGATGGCGATGGCGACGGCGATGGCGATGGCGATGATTCAATTGCCGCAATAGAAGAAGACGCCGCAATAGAAGAAGACGCCGCAGAGCTAGGGTTAACAACAGGCCGCGTTGCTGCCGTTGCCATCGGCGTCTCCGCCGCTAATCGGTGATGGTCATTGATTCCACCACCGATATGTAGTTTTCTTAGTAGATGTTTCACCTTCGACATCGATCATTAACGATTCTACTGGAAATTTCTCTTATTATTATTATCTCTACTGCGCTTAACGTGCGCCTTTCTTATTTATTTTTTATTTTTTACAGCACAAGAAGAGGGAAGATTCTCTTAACCTACGCACATAAATTAAATCTTGTTGATTAAGCTAAAGCTACCACTTTAATTAATTTAATTAATTAATTTAACCGCTCACCCATTTCTACTTCTTCTTCTTCTTCTTCTTCCCTCCAATACTACTTCTGCTGCTGCTACCGTGCTCCGCTAATTCTATTTGACAAGTCAATGTCGCCTACCGGTATTGTTTCTCTGCGTTCGTTCTCATCTTTTTTGCTGTGTTTCATTCCATCTTTACCGTCCATGGTTCTGACTTTTCTGAATCCTGCGGTTGTCATTGTGCTGATGATGTCATTGGACTCGTAATTAGGCGGTGTCTGAAAAAATAAGTAAATAATTTATTTTAATTTAATCATTTTTAATTATTATTTATTTGAGGTCGATGCATAAACTACTCACGTACAACGTCTCATAATAAACAATTTTTTTATAAAAAAAATATATACCATTAAAACATTATAGAATTTCATGTTTTAATAATTTTTTATATATAATTCTCGACCAATGTGTTTCTATCCTAATAAAATTATAAAAACAATAAAAATATTTTAAAAATTATTAAATGGGACAACGTACATTGAAATTCATATCCAATACTTAATTTAAACGATGATAAACTTTATATCAGTGGATCAATGGTTATTGGTAATGTTAATAAATTTAAATATATTAATATTAATACAATAATATGTGGTATGTCATAAATAAAAGAAAAATATTTATGTAAATTTTTTTACTAAACTACTCAGCCGACATATTTTTACAAATTTTTATTTTCATTAATTTTAACATTTGGCTTTAATAACATACGTTATTGGTTGGATAAAATTATCAATGGGTAGTTTCTATCTACGTTGGTTATCCCCACAATTATTAGATAAAAACCTAAAGAACAAACAAAGAAAGGAAATAGGGGATGATTACTCGTTAGAATCAGCAGTCATCCCATGGAAAACAGAAATACTGTTTATTAGACTGTGGAGCAAGTTTAAGAGAAAATAGTTTGATTGTGGTGTTTCATAGCTATTTATACAAACAACTAATAATAGATGGATAGTTTATGATATTACATAAATGAAAATTAATTGCCAAATTGTAATGCAAGTGAACCTGCAAAACATGGCTAGTTTCTTTTTGGTTTACATTATCCATACTCAAAATTCATTTCAACTCTAATTAATTTAATTTTTTGATTATACATATAATAATTTAAATTTAAAACATTATTTAAAAAAACTCTTAAAACAATTATTACTATTTTCTAAATACATATACATAGTAAATTACATTTTCCTCCTTGTATCTGATCTAATTCGTATTTTCTCCTCTTTTGTTTGAAAATCAAATTTGTTATCTCTTAATTTTCATTCCATCAACACTTTAGTTCTTCCGATAGAGTTTTAGTAAATCTCTTATATTAAATAAATACTTAGATTCCTATACTTTATAAAAATAAAATAGTTTAATCTCTCTATTTAAATGTTATAACAAAATTTAGTCCCTTAAATTTTTAATTATTTTAAATTTAAATTTTCAATATCAATTAAATTTTTGACACATATTTACATTTATCAATAGATTAAATAAAAAAATTAACTAATAAATTTTCATCAATTTTATTTTATATTAGACTGTTGAATTTAATTTAATTAATTTTCTTTTTAATAACTTTAAAATTATAATTATTAAAATTAAAAACAAAAAATTTGAATAATTTGATTTTTAAAGTAAAATTAAGCAAATTAATAAATTCATTAAATTTATGACCCAATTTTTAACTATAAAGTGTTGATAAAAATATGTGAAATTTTTTTTAAAAAATAGCTAGTTTTAAATTTTAAAATTTAAAATTAAATTATTTAACTTTATTAAATAGATGAATTTTAGTGTACATTTTTGTAAAATAAAGAGATTAAATTATATATTTTTATAAAATAGAGGGATCTAAATATTTTTTAATATAAAAAAATTATCGAAACTCTATAAAAAAATTTAAATATTGATGAAATTAAAACTAAAGAATAAAAAACTCATTTTCAAATAAAAGAAAAAAAAATTATGAATTAAGTCTAATTTCAAATAAAAAAAATATAATTTGCCTTATTTTATATTATATTATATTGTGTTGCATTGCAACTATACTTTACATGGCAGCTAGAGGCTTGTGACTTAGTTTTGAATTGACCTTACCTTTTTAGCATTTCCTCTTTTTTTTTTTTTTTTTTTTTTTTTTTTTTTTTTTTTTTACCAAAGAAAGGAGAATTTTGAACCGAAGACCTCCTAGTATATGCCATATCACCTTGGCCATCCGGCCAACCCTGGCGGGCTTTAGCATTTGCTTTTCATTTTTAAATTGTCTATTAAACATACATTAAGACATTAGTTTAAATTAATCTTTATTTTATTTTATTATGTACAACAACCACGTTATTGCTAACTAAAAGGTTAACCCGCGATTTGTCGTGAGATATTATTTACACAAAGTAAAATACACAACAATAATAAAATTGTTGTGTATCATTTATTAATTACAAATTATTATGATATTTTCATATTACAAATCAAAAAAAGAAAGAGTTCGTTGAACAAATAAATCAACAAATCGCTCATAAATATATTATTCAATCACAACACAATTTTAAATTACTTGTTTATTGTGCCGATTTGAAAATATTTTTTAAAGAAAATAAGTAAAAAATTAGTATTATATTATTTTAAAATAAATAAATAAATATTTTAATCAATTTAAGAAGTAAAACATAAAAACATCGACCAATTTTTTTTCGCCGGTGATTCCTCTGAAAATAAATTGATCTCTTACTGTCCAATTGATATAATTGCCATTGTCTGCTTGACTGATTGTTGTGGCTCAAATCCCTTAACTTTGACCGCTTGAACAATCCGTAAAATCAATTGATCTCTTAACAAATGTGACAAAATACCTATATTAGTATATTGTCTATTGTATTTATTCTAAAATTATAGTTTTTTTTTATTTTTATACAAATAAAACAAATACAGTTAAAAATTGAGTAGTTTAGTGGTAAAATTTCTTTTAAGATAGTAATAGATTAAGAATTCGATAATATTTCCATCAATTCTTTTTTTAAATATAATTAATATAGTTAAAATTAGTTCTTACTATGTCTTTCAATTATGATTAGGCAACTGATCATAATTATTTTACTAAATATAAATAATTTAGACAAAAACATACATGAAATATATAATTATTAAAGAATTTTTGAGATGGATAAAAAATAAACTTCAATTTATAATTTTGGGATAGTGAAAGTGCAAAAAAATAAATTATACAAACATCAATTAATTTATCTTATTATTTATTTTAACTACAACTAAAATTATAAGTATATTTTACTTAGTTGTTTGATAGATAATATAATATAATAAATTTCAATATTCATATATCAACACATATTTTTTCCTTCTAGAATTTTTTTAAAAAAAAACTGGACCAAGTAGTGAGCTCAAGAATCAAATTGCAATTTGGGGTTATTGATACATAAACCAATTTATTCATGCATTAAAATTTGACAAGCAAATTGAGCAATTGAATACAAATGGAAATGGGATAGTGGACTTTAGATGCCAAAAGTTGTTGTTATGCCCTTTGGAAATGATTGAGGAATTTCTTACTTGGATAAAGGATAAGATTTTTTTTTGAACAATGATAAAGGATAAGATTTGCCCTTAATAAAATAACACTACATTTTCCTATGGAATCCTAACACTTCTTCTTATAGGTAGTTGTTAGAAAAAGATCAACCATTTTAGCCAAATGAAAAGAAAGAAAAATGTATATATATATTGTTGATAAACGCTTTTAAAAATAAAATTAGCATATCATACATGTTGATTTTAAATAAGATTTTAGATCATTGAATTTCGCTCTTTTATAGGTTCATCTAGTTTGAACTCCAAAATAATAAGAATCTGTGTAAATATATTAGATAAAAAAATTAGCAGAATTCAATAGTAATATAAAAATATTTAATTTTATAATTTTGAATTGTAAATTTTAAATTTAAATAATTTTATAGTCTTTTCCTTTTTAGAACCATTTTTCACTTGATTAAACAAGTTGAAACAAATTCATTGCAAAGTTTTGCAAGTCACAAGAAAAATATTGAAAAAATGTAATTGCAAAAAATTCTTAATTGCAAGGCTGTAATGTGGAATGGTCTATTGGGTGGCAATATTCTTGGAGTGAAGATGTGAAAATTTGACTGACTTTTTATCAAAACTTAATTTTTGTGACGAAGAGCTGGCAATGGATTGGGTTTTGTAAACTTCCAACTGGCCTTTGTATAGCTTTAGCTTGCAAGAAAAATGCTCTTTTTCTTAGTTCAGCTGGAGGATTTTTTTTAAATAAATTTATTTGAATTTTTTCAATTCATTTTATATGTAAATACAGTAATTATATAAAAATTTATTAAGTAGGAATTATTTTCTTTCTCTCTATGTATACAAAGAATTTAAAAATATATATATAAATTTATGCCTTTTAATATTGTTACAAAAATATTTTAAAGTTAAACTACATTAATGTTATAACTAAATTATCATGAAAATTTTCTTTTAAAAAGTACATTTTACAAAAAAAAAAAATTCCTTCATTACTTCAAATTGATATAGTAATTTCATCTCTTTTCTCATATTTTCATAAAAAAAAATTAGTTTTAACTACCGCTAATCATCTCTTAAATCGATAGTAGTCTCTTATTATTTTTTATTTGATTTATTCCATTCATTTTTTACATTTAATAAATACAAATTTTAATCTGTTTGTATTTTTTTATAAGATTTCTTAAAATTTTAATCTATGTAGTTACTACACTTTACAATAATTAATTGTTTTGCGATAATTATTAATAGTACTTTCAATTCTATATTGGTTAAAAGACGAGAGATTTAGGTTATTATAAGCTTAAGTATCCTTTTTCCTAGATGCAATTTTAATTAAAAGATAAAATTGTGCTTTCAGCAGGGCGAAGCATACAATACCTCACTATCAGTGTATCGCTAAAGGCCAAAGACCAAGTCAAAAAGCTCAATCAAAGCAAGATTCATATATTTCATTTAAAAAAATTACATTATAACTGCTTAAATTGGTATATAAATAAATAAAATTAATATATTTTTTTATAAAATAACAAATAAATTAAAATAAATAAATAAATAAATATTTTTAAATAATAATAATAATAATAAATTATTTATTATTATTATTATTATTACTCATGAAAAAATTCATCAAATGCAAATTTGGTTTTTCCATGAACACCCCACATTAATACTAATAAGCTGATTAGATCCATCCACCATAATAAATGCTCCAAATATATTCGGTGTACATTGCATCCAATGTAAGGTAATGTATGGTCCTCAGTCAGTACACATCTATTAATTAATTTTGTTGTCCAAATTTGCAAGTTACACATGCAACAAAACCAGTAGCAAATAAGACACTTGTCAATTGGAAATAAAGAATGAAAGAAAATAGACCATTTTCAGGATTGAAGTTGAAGGTCGATAAGATAATTAAGAAAAATATAATGATAAAAATTAAAGTTATAGAAACAATTTGCACAATACAATTCCTTTAAAATACTCAATTAGCAAGGTCCACGTGGGAGCAACTTCTGTCACTATTAATTCTTCACTAGATGGTGTAGGACTACTATGCAGAAAGTTTTAGCAATGACAGTAACGGAGCCAGACAATTCGTAACTCGTTCAGAATTCTATTCAAAAAAAATAGTTTGAGATTGTTTGTTAAGTTAAATAAGTTGTATCCAAACTCTATTTTGAGATTCGTAAACTAAATAAATTGAGTTTAAATTTTTTAAAATTTGACTTATTAAAACTTACAAATATGCTCATTCGTCAGCTTTCGAACCAGATTGCAAACAAGATCATTTATAAGTTCGTTATAATAAGTGATGATTTTAAATATATATAATTTAATTTAAATATTAATATTCAATAAATTTCATTTAATTTAGTAAATCAATATTATATAATTCTAATTTTATATTAAATAAAGACAATACTAATTAAATTAGTAGTAATTAATATAATTATATACGCATGATAATATTATATAATTTTTTACATGTAAATGAATATTAATATTAATTATAATAAGTAAATATTAATTAAATATTTAACAAATAATAAATTTGTTTGATAAATAAATAATTAAATAATATTTATATTTTGAAGTAATATATAAGTATTAGTATTAAATAATGCAAATTTAAAGTAATAGATAAATATAATTTAAATTATAAATTATAATTTAATTTGTATTATATTATTGTAAAACTACAAAATTTTAATTACAAATTATTTTTTTAATTTTAATATAAATATAAACAACTTCTTTAATCTAATTTTCTAATCTATAAACTACGTTGTTTTATAATTAACTTAAAATGAAATAATATAATATCTTAACAAAAAAATAAATTTTTAATATAAATATAATATTAAATAATATTTATATTTTAAATTAAAATTACACAATTTTAATGTTATAAGCAATTTCAATGTTAAAAAATACATAGTTTGAGGCTATAAAACAATGTAATATCTAATTATAAAAATATGTTGTTGAATTTGTCTAACTTCCAAGTTCGACTCGATCTCGATAAACACGAACTCGAGTTGAGTTTGAACCAAACTTTTAAAAATTTAAAGTCTGTTCAAGTTTGTTAATTTTTCAACGAACCAAACCTGAAAAGTTTAGCTCGGTTTGACTCGATTGATAATTTTGCTCCAAAAAAAAGAATTAGAAGCGATAAGAATCCAGATTTTTCCATATCAAAATTTTTGTGTTTTTTTTTTTCAATATAATCTCACAAAATTAAGAAAATATCTAAGATGTTAACGCAGTAGCAATTTATCAGACTCCCTCTCCAAAATCAAATCCTAATCCTCCGTCACCAACATAGTTTAATCTCTGAAATCAAATCCTAAGTTTCCGTCACCAACATATCCTAACTCTCCGTCACCAACATAGTAGGCCTCTATTTTACCATCTAAAGTTGATATGCCGGAATCAAATCCTAATTCTCCATTACCACCATAGCAGGCCTGTATCCTACCATCGCAAGTTGATAGGGTAAAAATTTGAATGATACAATGCCAGCGCAAAGAAATGTTTATCGTGGATGATGCGTTGACAGCATAAAGAAATGTTTATATAAAATGTTTTAAATGTTAAAAAGAAATGTTTAGATAAACTTTTATTACATCCGCCTTTGTTATGTAATAGCATGTAAGATTCCAAGGCACTGTATATGGCTAATGGCTGTTATGAATTGAGCACGTAAAGAAACAGTAATAATAATAATATACAGCAGTTGTGTTGCAGATAGCAACAATTGCTATTGGAGTTGGAGCAGCTGTTTATCCATATATAGTTCAGAAATGAATGTTTCGAGCTGCAATCAGCATATGAATATATGGATAGCTTATACACAGAGAGGAAGGAGATGATTTCGACTTTTGTTTCCGTGAGGCAACCTTCATGATGTCAAGTAACATAATGGATGAAGATTAAGCACTGGCTGCAGCCTGTTCTTCGACATAATGTGAAGCTGACTGAAGGGTGCAGATGAGGTTGCGGTCACCGTACACATTGTCCACACGTCCTACAATAACAATAACAGCCCCCGGTGAAGTTGACAGTAAATGAGGAGGTATCAATAGTAACCACTTACCGTAAGAGTAGTTGAAATTGCAGATACAGGTATTGAGAAAAGATGGGCAACAAAATGCCATTAATGGAAAATAGAGCATTTGAATATTAAGATGGCTTCATACTTAAGAGCTCGAAGAAAAAGAAACCAATGGCAAGGATGAAAGATTCAAAAGGGCAAATGTTCCAAATCCTGAAGAATGACAGAAATAAAAAATGCATACCTGTAGTAGGCCAGAACTTGGCATCGCGAAGCCAGGAAGCAGGGAATGCTGCATATTCCCGAGAATATGGTTTTGTCCATTCATCTCCCATGAGCAAAGACGGTGGATGAGGAGCACTCTGCATTTTCTCATTTCAGATAATTTCTCAACGTTTATGAAATGAAAAATAACTACGTGTACTGAAATGAATCAATACCATGCCTGTGAAATCCAAATTATAAATGCATTTTTAAACTTTAGTTGAAATACTTTTACTGAAAAAGGATCCAAGCATTAACCTTTAAAACATTGTTGTGGATATCAGCTTTTCCTTTCTCGATCTCAGCAATTTCCTCCCTGATGGAGATAAGCGCATCACAGAATCTGTCTAACTCAGCCTGGAAAAGAAGTTAAACTTGATTGAAACTCCATAAGAGACGAGCAATATGAAGAGAGAGGAGATTGAGATTCTCTGCTGTTTTTACCTTGCTTTCACTTTCAGTGGGTTCAATCATAAGTGTGCCTGGAACAGGCCACGACATTGTTGGTCCATGAAATCCATAGTCCATAAGGCGCTTAGCAACATCCTCAGGTTCAATACCAGCAGTGTGCTGTAAGGAAAATGCCTTGTAAATATTCATGATAAATTTTAAAATGTAGTTATAAAAAACAAATACCAAACGTATGAACTACCTTAAAGCCTCTCAAGTCTATAATGAACTCATGCGCACATGTTCCATTTACGCCCCAGAAAAGAACAGGGTAGTAATTCTGTAAAGCAAACCCAAAGAAGAGAAAATTAAAGAGAGGAGAAAACTCATCTACAAGTTAACTTCAACTATGAACTCACAAGTCAATTTCTATTGAAATGTGCAAAGCCAACAAGGATGTCAAACATATGATAAAAATATTTTTTGCTATCTAAAGGCGCCAATTGATTCTTATAAAATACAAAAGAGAAGTGCCATGGAAAAGTTATAAACCTCCAAACGCTTTGCCATGTAGTTTGCGTTCAAGATGGCGACCTTGGAAGCATCAGTTAGACCCTGAGATCCCATCATTGCTATATAAGTATATGATATTGGCAAGATCAATGCAGAGCCCCATGGTGCAGCTGCAATGGCTCCCAGTGGTTGGGCCTTGTCAGGGGCTGGTATACCACCTGTAGATATCTGCAGTACCATAAAAGAGAAATTAAAAAGAAAAAAAAACTGAATGAAAAAGAAAGATCTTGCAGTAGCACTGTAGCAGCAGAAAAAGTGACGATTGCACAAGCCATTAACAACAATATGAATTAAAATTAATGATCATTTGCTCCAAAATTTGATCCATGATGTTTTAGTAGTAAGTAATGGATTGTTAAACAAATATTATAACAAATGGCAATCATTTCTCAACAAGGATTTATGGTCCCATAGAATTTAAGTATGTAACTGTCCAATCAAAACCAGATTATGCCTATTAAATGATTATCTATAACAAGAATATTTACCACAGGATGTGAAGGTAGAAATGGTGCCAAGTGTTTCTTCACACCGATAGGACCCATGCCAGGACCACCACCCCCATGTGGAATGCAGAATGTTTTGTGAAGATTGAGATGGCAAACATCAGCTCCAATGAAACCCGGACTTGTTAAACCCACCTGAAAGGACCGAAAATTTTGATTGCATTGATTATACATTTAACTAAAAAGATAATGCTTGTGAGATAATAATTCACATTTATGCAAAAAAAGTTTATTGGCCATCAATTATTCAACTGAATCTAGGCTTTCAACTGAGCAAGAATATAAATAAAAATTAAATGATGAAAAGCATCAGCAAAAGGAGGAAAATGGGACCAGCATGTGTTTTTGACATTTGTTTGAAATTTCAATGCAATTTACCCAATAATGGAATGCACAAGCTATCAATTTTAAAATTCTCCACAGAAGAGCCTGATCCGTTTCACAGAATTATTTATAACTTTGCCAAGTGCACCTTTTCCAAACAGGCATAAACTATAGCTGTAGTGCTGATTCACTCGATAACTTCCAAAATATCAATCCTCACCCAGCAGTCAATTTGAGAAAAAATTCATGTGAATTGAAGCTATTTACATATTTTTAAGATATATGTTCATATATCTAATAGGGAAGCTTATGGAATAGGAAAAAATTATATGTCAAAGTAAAGAAAGTGATATGAGAATACAGACCTGTGCATTCATGTTTGCCCCATCCATGTATACTTGACCTCCATTATCATGAATAATCTTACATATCTCATCAATGCCTTCCTCGTATACACCGTGTGTTGAAGGATATGTAACCTAATAATTTAATCAGAATAAGACAACTGATACCACGTACAACGGAAGCTGTCAACCTCCCTTCCACTAAAAATTAATTAATGCAAGATGAAATCATCCGGGATTCAAGATATCTATACCATTAACGCTGATAGTCTATCCCTATTGGCTTCAGCAGCCTTCCTTAGCTCTTCAATGTTAATGTTTCCCTTGGAATCAGTTCCAACAGCAACAATCTTCATTCCGCACATGGCAGCACTTGCAGGATTTGTCCCATGTGCTGAAACAGGTATAATGCAGACATCGCGATGATGATCTCCTCTCGACTACATATATATGTTGGCCATAGAAAACGTTAGGACATTCTACCAAAGAAATGCTATAGTGAGTTAATGGATTTTCTGGCACATGTCAAATATGACAGCCACTTTGTTATGATCAGAGGCAGATTTTGCACCAATTTAAGTTGACAAATTGGTATATATGTGGCTATAAATATAGCCTTGTCATGCAAGGCAACATGACAGCAAAGGAAAGCAAATATGGAGATCAATTTATGCATTGTAAGAACACTCTGGTGATTTTTTTATGGTCTTTAGTGCGTGTTCCTTTGTTAGTGGTGGGTGTTCTTACAATGAACAAGAGTCGGATAAAGCTAGAAAGGGTTGACTTCAGTTTACTAATATATTCAGAAAACTCTCTTTTCTTTTAAAGAATTATTAAGGGAGAAGGAATTCTCAGAAAACATGTAAGACATCTTGGTAGGAACCGTAAAACAAATACTGCTACAACCTACGAAGAAGGAGAGAACTGTTTAAGATTAGACATTACTATACCTTGTGATATGCACGGATAACCATCAGACCAGCATACTCGCCAGCAGCACCAGCATTGGGTTGCAATGAGAACGAGTCAAAACCAGTTATGGTGCACAATAATTCACCCAAGTTATCGAACATTTCCTAGGAGAACATAAGAATTTAAATGAAGGTCAGTTAGACTGTTCATGCACAACATTTGGTCCTATGCAACACATCTCAATTTTCTGCTTCAATGTGATGGAAAGTGCCTACCTGGTATCCCTTAGCCTGTTCAGTAGGAGCGAAGGGGTGAATGTTGGTAAAGTTAGGCCATGTTACTGGCATCATTTCAGTGGTTGCATTCAATTTCATTGTACAAGATCCCAGTGGAATCATACTGTGGCACAAGGAGAGATCTTTTGACTGTAACTTATGAATGTACCGAAGCAGCTCATGCTCAGTATGATACCTAATAAAAACCAAAAGAAAAATTATAGCAGCTTCCAAATAAAAATCTTGTTAAAATCTTCTGGACAAGAGTTTACATGTTAAAGATTGGGTGGGTTAGGTATGGGCTCTCCCTTGTTAGCTTAGAAGGGATTGCAACCTGAACCTCTGGTGCCAAAGATGCAGCAGAGAATGAAACCTAACATGTACAAGAAAAATATCAGCTTTATGGTAAAAATTAATGACTAACTTTAACCACTAACACCCGTGAGAAATATTTAGAAACACTTACAGGCTTCCCACCAGCAAAAATTTTAAAAAGATTGTCAACATCCTCCAGGGTTGTTGTTTCATCAAAGGCAACAGTGATCTGAAAAGGGAACCATATTCTGAAAACCAAATGACACTAACTTACAGGCAACTAATATAACAGATAGGATCAAACTTACAGTGTTTGCATCTACAATTCGCAAGTTTATCTCACTTTTGTATGCAGCATCAGCTATTGCTTTTGCATTGTCACACTTAACCTTCACAGTGTCAAAGAAGGGAAGGCCCTGGACTTCCACTGTCCCAAGTTTCTTCAGTCCAAGTGCAAATGCTCCGGCAAAACCATGGACCCTTTCACCAATGGCTTTAAGGCCTTTAGGTCCGTGATAGACCGCAAACATAGCAGCCATATTTGCAAGTAATGCCTGAATAGAAGAAAATATTCCTTTTAACTAAATCAATATAAACTTACTACATTGTATAGCGTAGGGTCTGCTCTATTGGTTTAGGAAAATAAAAGTGAATGTGTTCCTGTAAAATTTTAAGCTAGGTTGAATCAATCACAACATTTGCTGAAAAAACATGGCATCTAAAGTGGATTTTAACCAACTTTATGCAAGCAGTCCCAAGTAAATAAACAAACGACTAATACTAGTAATATCTTACTTGAGCAGTGCAGATGTTACTGGTAGCCTTGTCCCTGCGAATATGCTGCTCCCTAGTTTGCATTGCCATACGCAGAGCAGGCTTCCCTGAAGAATCAACACTAACACCAATAATTCTTCCAGGCATCAACCTCTTATACTCTTGTGAAGTAGCCAAGAATGCCGCGTGAGGACCTCCATACCCCATTGGAACACCAAACCTCTGAGCTGATCCAACAACAATATCTGCTCCCAATTCACCAGGAGGCTTCAACATTGTCAAGGCCAACAAATCCGTTGCCATAACAACTTTCACCCCATTAGCATGTGCATTCTTAATAAACTCCTCATAATCCAAAATTTCACCCTCAGTCCCTGGATACTGAACTAAAACTCCACAAACATCCCCAGATTTGTAATTTATATCCTTAAGATCTGCAGTAACTACATTAATATCAAAACCCTCAGCTCTAGTCTTACAAATATCAATAGTTTGCGGGTGACAATTATTGGCAATGATAAAAGTTTTTTTCTTTCCTTTTAGAATATTATTACACATAGCCATTGCTTCAGCAGCAGCAGTCCCTTCATCAAGCAATGAAGCATTTGACATAGGTAATCCAGTAAGATCAGTAATCATGGTTTGAAAATTAAGCAAAGATTCCAATCTTCCTTGAGATATCTCAGCTTGGTAAGGAGTATACTGAGTATACCAAGCAGGATTCTCCATTATATTTCTCAAAATAACAGGTGGAACATGAGTGTTATAATACCCCATCCCCATGTACGACTTAAAAACCTTATTCTTTGATGCTAAATCTTGCATATGATCAATCATTTGGCTCTCAGTTAAGCCACCATCAAACTTTGAAAACTTCATTGAATCAATTCTAATAGATTTAGGCACAGTAGCATCTACTAAAGCATCAAGACTACCAAATCCACATAACTCTGCCATTTTGCTCTGCTCTTCTGGTGTAGCTGAGTTATGGCGGCGAGGAAAAGTGTCACTGGGTTTTAAAGACTCAACGCTTATGGATCGAACTTGCGACCCAATACCATAATTACCATAAGCAACAACATTTTTGCCTCCGGGCAAGAACCCTGATATGGGATTTCCATAAACAAAAGATGACAACGACGACACATACCTTGAAGGAGTGTACAATACAGGAGAAGAAGAAGAGTTTAACAGAGTCTTCGTAGATGACCCATTGCGGCTATGGTGGTGGCTCTGTGGTTTTGATTCATTAACCAACCGCTTCAAGATTGCCCTGTTAGCCAACTTTCTTGCACGTTCCATGAATGTAATGTACAAAGAACGATAACAATACAAAGAAAGATTTGATTTTTTTTCTTTTCTTTTAACGTACAAAAGGGGGAAAAAAAAAGATTTGATCTTTTTTGGATTGAATGTTAAAGAAAGTGAAGCTTTAAGAGCAATGGGGTTGGTGAAGAAGAAAAAGAAAAAATAGGTTCAAGAATGAGATTAATTGTGCTCCATGAAATAAGTGGAGAGATGGGTTGGTGATAATATAGTGAATTTTTGTCTGTGTATGAACATATATATATATTGCTAGTTGTGTGTGTGTGTGTGTATATATATATATGTGTGTGATTGTTAAAAAAATATGAAATTCATGGCTTCAAGATCTGGTGGTGGTGGGTGGTGAGTGACTAAGCATCTATCAAGAAAAAGACCCCTTTTTTTTTTTCCTTCAGAATACTACAATCTGCAGAAAAAAAAATGTTACCAAATCCCAAACCAACAACAGCAACAAAAAAAATGAATGGAAGAAATTGAGGGAAACAAGATTGAGTATCAGTGGATCAAAATGCATCCAATTTCCAATCATTCAGAGATAAAATAAAAATTGAAACAAATTTTCTTAAATGGTGTGAAATCTGAGATTCTTGGGTGGCAGAATCTCTTTCACACCCAGCCTATCTCTTGCCACATATAAATACAAAAACAGTTCTAGGCTTTTTTTTTTTTTAAACAACCCTTTTTTTTTTCGAACAATTTTTAAACAACCTTTTAGGGTCAGGTCTTTATTTTTATTTTTGTTGAATGAGAGTGTATGGAAATATTTATTGATAAATATTAACAAATTAAAATTTAGTTTGTAAAATATAAAGTAGCTATACATTGCACATGGTTCTTTTACACCAAATCAAAGGATTACAAAAACAGTTTTAACAACTTTTTACACCCAAACCTTTTTTTTTAACAACAAGACTTACTATTCACCCAAACCTTTTAGGTCAGTTACATGGAGATTCTTTTACACCAAATCAAAGGAATTTTTTTTAATAATTTGGCCGCAAATAAAACTATCAATTGTTACACTTATACATGTGAGAGGGTTCGGGTCGAACTCTATTCTCTACATTTAAGTATTTATATTTTTTGCACTTGAATGAAAAATCAACAATTAAATACATAAAAATAAGTTTCACTTATTTTAGGTATAATATACTCCATATTTGAGTTTATAGAGTAAAAAAATGTATTTCATTTAAAATATATGTTATAAATTCAATATACATCCAATATAAATAAAAATATTTATAATATAACAATCATCCATCCGCACATTGTACAAACTGCTTATTAATATATTATTTATTTATTTCTTAATATATTTATTGATAAAATTTATATTATTTTTATTAAATAAAAATAATAGAAATTATATAGAGTTTGCACATATTTAAAAAATAGTGTACCGAATAATTTTAAATTAAATGAATAGAAAAAGTGAAATATAAGATTGAGAAATGTAATATATTTTCATAATATAATAGAATTCTTTATTACTCTCAATATCTAAATAAATTATAAATATTTATTTTTATCATTTGTTTGTAATTCAATACATGTAGTTGTACATATTATTTATTTATTAGCTTTGACAATTTTGCTCTTATTACTTCTTTATTAATTGTACATTAGTTGAAAATAGTCAACTGAGTATAAAAAATATTTATTTAGATATAGTTATTTTTTTTATAATTTAGACTATTTATTACTTTTCCATTTTTATGCAATTACCTTGATTGGTAGATGAAATAGAAAAAAATGACGATATATAAGAAATTCTTGGGTGATTTTGAAAAGAAAAATGGTATTGTATTTTTCCTTTTTGATTTAAATCAAATATAGTAAATTATATATTTTCTTTTATAAATTGTATGTTTCTTAATTTATAAATATTAATATGGCTAACGTATATAAATAAATTGATTATATGAAATTAAAATGTTTGTGTTTAAACATTTCTTTTGGTGAAGATTGTTTCAAAAATTTAAATGTATAAATAAATAAATAATGTATGCAATAATAATATAATTAGAAAGGCAACATTTAAAAAAATTGGAAAAAAAATAACTGTGGTGAAAATTGTTCTAAAGTGAAAGAAACTCTTCTCTCTTATTTTGTTCTTATAAAAAATTGTGTTTCATCTTTATTAATTAAACATAAAAAATTAAACTATATATCATAAATTCAATTATGTAATATAATACATCTGAAATAAATAAAATATTTATAATATATATAAAAAAAATCTAAAATAACTAAAAAAATTATAATTCGGTTAATTAGAGTTTTCATAGAGGGGGAGATTCTTAGTAAAAAATTATATATTTTTTTAATTAAAATGAATCTACACACTTATTTTTTATAAAATAAATTAATGAAATATATAGAATTTTAAGAGTACACTTAACAAAAATAAATAAATCACATGGGTATCAAGGCCTCACCGCTTGTCTCTTTCCTTTTTTTTTTTTTAAAAAAAAAAGAAACAATTGAATGTGAAATTGTTCTCATTTTGATTATTTTATTTATTTATTGATTGGTCGGAACTAAAAGTGGGACCAAATGAGGTTGGGTGGAGGGCATAAATGGGAAATTATCTCATCATTTCTGGAGACAAATTTTCTGGCTGAGTCATGGGACATGAATGCACTTCTCTTTGTGGTAGGTATAATTTTGGTATTCCTCATAAAATTTTGACCGTAAGATTCGGGAAAGGACATGGCGGATGGTCAATCAACGGCTGAGATCAACGTATAGTAGATTTACTAAGGTGAGCAAGTGGAATCAACGTACACGTGGAAGGGAATCTGTGGGGCTGGGTTTTTCCAAAATTTGGGGCTCAACCAGTCCTTGGTAACTGTCAAAATATATATATATATATTACTCCTTGGTATTTCTTTATATATATTTTTGATACATTATTTTTTAATTATTTCAATTTTTATATTAATAAAATAAAAAATTGTTAAACTTGTCCTTAGAGTATCTAAAGTCCTATTTGGGATTGCGGTTTAAAATTGTGTCAAACTGTGTTTAGATCCAAAATAATTTTTTTATCAGTCTGAATTCTTAATTCGATATAAATTTATCAAAAAGTACTCGAGTTGAGAATTTTAATTAATAAAAGATATATAATTTTTTTTATTGGTATAATTGAAATAAAAGTGTGTTAAATTGTAAATACTCTCTTTATAGCGTCAAAAAATAATAGATTCAATTTCATACCACGTAAAAATAAAATTTCTAATTTGTTCAAAAGTAATTGAAATAAAGGTAAACAATGTTAATTGGTTGATAAATGAGGCCATCATGCATTTAAGTGAAGAATCATTAAGTGACATGTACAATAAAAAATAATTTCCTTTTAAATCATTTAATATCAAGATTCAAACCTTACGTATCATAATTATAATTGTCAAATCAAAATCTGAATCGAGAATTGAAAATCAAAATTTTCAATTTGTAAATCGATAATCAAGAATTGAATCGTAAGATTTACTTTATATTAATAATATTAATTAAAAATAATATATTTCATGTAAAAAAATATATTTTATATAATATATTTTTAATTTTAATATATATTACTTGATACTACTTATTATTAAATTTTTTTAATAATATAATATATTAAATATAATAAAAATAATAAAATTTACAATAGTCATTGTATATAGCTAAAGAAGAAAGTTAAATATAAAAGTTAATATTATAAATATATTACTGATTTTTTTACCCCATAAATACCATATGAAATTTGAAAAAAATAATTAGTATGAAATAAACAAATCAATAAAAGAAATATAAATTTAAATTATTGTTGCTAGTTTTCCAAATTAAAAGAATAAATTATAAAAAATTATAAAAAAATTTATGAAGATTATATTTGCTAGTCTCGTTAAGTTCAAGAAACACTTAAGGAATAACATGTTAAGTTTGTGTTTTTATTATAGGATTTTCAACTTTTAAGTAATTTTAATTAAAAAATCATGACTTTTTCCATTCCCTAGTTATATATTTTAAATAAAATTCATTTTATTCAATAAACGAGAATCGTAAATTTGTATCGATTCTTATGATTTACTATCGACTCATAAGATTCGGCATCGATTCTTATATTTTTCCGATTCACCTATAGATTCACATTGAATCTGGGGTAAACCGACTTGAATCATAAGATTCAAATCGTGAATCGTAAGATTCTAATAACAAAGCTCATAATATTTTTAGAAAAAAGTGACCATAAAATTTATAGCTCACGGGCATGGATGAACAAGTTCTAATAATCTATTTATTTTTCTTTAGGGTCCTTAATTCAGAGAAATGAATGCAATATTTATTGGCCTTTTTTTATTTTTCCAAATTTCATAAAAATGTACATGCTTTACTTATTTTCCTCCATTTCCCCCCCTCTTTTTAGCTAGTTATGATCTTAAATAATATGAACTGGAATTATAATCTTTGATCAGTATGTGTTTTTCGTCTTTGTAAAGTTTTCTGCTAAATTTTTAGATCTATTTTATTGTTGTAATTTTTTGTTATATTGTGGAAAAATATGTCTAATAAAGTATCTGATTAATAAATTTTAACAGTATAAAAATGAAATACTGAAAAAATTATCAAATATAATTTCAACGATGGCTCCTTAATCACATTAGAAAAATATAAAAGAATAGATGTCGATCATTAAAATTTTATTAAATATTTCACCGTTTAAATTATATTATTTTTATATTTTCTAAAATAATTTTTAAATAAATAATACATTTCTTTATATGGCTGCATATTAATTTATGAACTCTATCAATTTAATAACCCCATGTAACTCTTTCAATGTTTCATAAAGAATGAAAATTAATTTCTGTTCAAAAAAAAGAGAAAAGAATATCAGAAGAATATTTGACTTGTGACTTATGAGTAGATCTTACCAACCGCAGGCGTGGTGCATAAATTGTTTTTTTCTTTATTTCGAACAGATTGCAGTCAGATAGGAAAAGGGCAACAACAACCATGGAGAATTAAATATGAATGCCATAAAACATCTTAAAAAAAAGATAAACTCATTATTAAGCTCTTAATTTTGACACTTTATTCTATTAAATCTTTTAATTTTTATTATGTTTCATTAAACTCTTAATCTTTTATTTTTACATAGATTAAGAACAAATTACACTGAAATAATGAAATTGCGAAATAACTTCTATTTATTCTACCAAAATTGTGATGTCGGTGGTAAGTTTTAACAGAAAATGTGTCATTAGAATTACTAATTGAAGCATATAACCTCCATAAATATTTTTTCTTACACTTTGCCCTCACCTTTTTTTCTTTCATTCTTCACAAAACTTATCTCTAAACCTTTCATAACAACATATTTAGCAACAACAAACTTGAATTGTTGCACAATTTCATTACTTTAATCTAATTTGTCCTTAATTTATACGAAAATAAAAGATTGAAGGCTTAATAAAATACAATAAAAGTTAAGGAGCTCAATAGAATAAAGTGTCAAAATTCAAAGACCTCATAATGGATTTATCCTAAAAAAATTTAATATGATAGCAATTTCTCACTCCATAATGAAATAGTTCTAAATTTATTACAAAACCTGTATTCCACACATGTTGATTTTCTACATTTTCAAGCACAAAAGAATGGCTATGTTTTTTTAGCAATTAGTCTAAAATGTTTTAATTAGTTTAAATGACTAAGTCTTATAACTCGAAATAGAAAAAAAAAAAAAGGTTAAGAGATCCGACTCTATTTTCAACTAAATATCTTGATTGCATAATAAAATATTTTATTATTCATCCTAAGCAGGGTAGGAAAAAATGAATATGTTAAAACAATTACTACAAGTAATTTAATATATTACTTAAAAGCAAATTGCCGAAGTTTCAAGGAATGTTTTAACTAATCTCTTTTACTATTTATGGGAGACTAAATATAGTAGTATTTCTTAACACTAATAGAAATTTTAGATTTTTATGTAATTACTTGTTTTCAGAAATTGTACTCTTGAATTTAATTTAGAGATTAATTTTTTTTTTATTTCTATTGTTGCAATTGGGCAATGAAGTTTTTTTTTTTTGCACTAAAAGAGTTAGAGACCAAAACATTAATGAATTAAAGCTGAAAAAATAGTTAAAAATTTAATCATTATATTGGGTTTGCGTTAGTAAAACTGTTGGGTTAGTGCATACATACAAATTAATTAGGCTTATGGTAAAAAAAAAAGATAATTAGGCTATAGGACCAATGCATTTGTATGAGTGGCAACGGCCCAAGTTTGCAAAATTACAAGCTTAATGAATGTTTCATTGTAGGCATAGATTGGAATCCTTTTATTTATTTCATTTCATTTTATTGAAAAAAGTTATGACAAATTGATAAAAAATTGTTCTCGTTTAAATTAAATTTTAGTTTCAATTTTAATATATATAATGATGTTAATTAATTGTTGAAAATTTTTTAATGTTCATGTGATCCGGTCAAATTGAATAAAATTAATAAGAGTTAAAATGAATTTTATATAGTAATAATTTTTTTTTTTTAAAAAAAACTGAAATTTAAACTCGAGATAAAACATATGGCATACAAAGCAGCTTTGTTAAGAACAGTTGAAATGTAATCTAATGAAAATGATATATGTGGTGCTTTATAAGACAACACACAATAAGATTCCTAGGTCACAACCCTTCTGATAATGCCATATTTGCTTGTTTCTACATCACTAATAACAACTGCTTGTCACACACCCATGACCTTGGATTCCTGTAGTTCCATCATCTATGTCTTGATTTTACACACCATCGAACGATTAGTATTTATTATTTGTGTCCTTTTATTTTTAACATTTTCTAACCCTATTGCCACTATATATACCGTGTATAATTTACTGCATTATGATCAAAGTGTCTGTCTTCGTAATGTATAATTACTTCCAAGATGAACTCGTGACTTGTACAATTTATAGATGATTGCTGAATGAGATTTTTCGGTCATGTGTTGAGGCTGCAAATAATGTCACCATCATTTATATTGGCGTTGTCTATCTAGCTATCATTGCACCATGATGAAAAACTAACATAATCATCATACAAACAAATATGATCATAAAACATAAAATTTTAAATAAATAATTTGCTATATAAATAGAGTATAAAAATATTTATTTGATGCAGAATTCATTATATCGTAGAGAGACTTGAATCAAATTTTGAGTTTTGGTTAAACTAATTTCTCTCCCTTAACTTTAATTTTCACGTAACAGAGAATTAGATGAATTTTAATCCACTAACCCAAACAGGTGGAAAGAGAACCAATTTATATATATTGATAACTTTAAATCTTGTACGTCCATCAAATACCAAATCAATGGCTTATATTTATTTCATTATTAAATAATAACTCTAACCAAATTAAATATTAAATATGGGCCTAAATTTTAAGATCACATCTAACATTCTCCCATTTGGTCCGCTATTTCATGACATTAATATTTAATAGTGTAGACATTAGGCGCACATAATTAAATTTCATAATGTCATTCTTCCATCATGATTAACCTTAACATGATAATTTACATAATGAGAATTATGGCGGTCATACACTATCAAATTGCATACTCCCTTCCATATGCTACTACACTAGCA
>CATIWM010566905.1:0-13617 GCA_949671775.1 Mallotus repandus
GGCAATGTAATTTCATAGAGTTTCTTTTTTGTATGTTTGTTGTATTTATGCAATCTTTATTTTATGTCCAAATATTCCATAGTATACGGAGAGTTATTTTTTTTATTTTATTTGAATCATTTTTTGGTATCCTTTTTGTTTATTTTTGGTTTCTGATTCATTTTTTTTGTATCCTTTTGGTTTATGTTTGGTTTCCGATTCATTTTTAAAATTAATTAATTAAAAAATCATGACTGATAATTTCATGTGTTTTTGTTATTTTATAATACTTTGTATATATTTATAATAATAATAAAAATAATAAAACAAAACAAAAGCATATATAAAATTAACATATATATTGAAAAAGTCATCAATGGCTTCTCGAAAAAAATTAAAAAAAAACCCCCGAAACACATAAGATCTTTCGTTATTTATATTCGCTTTATTTCTATTTAATTGTTTCTCCTTCACCAAAGAGCTCGTTAAGAAGCTCGATAAAGATCTCAATAAATTGTTAGTCAAGACTAGCTCCTTATAAGGCTTGATAAACAACTTGAAAATCATAAAACAAATACACAAATAACCAAATATAAAATTTAAAAATAATATACTCATCCAAAATAACTTCTGGTCACAAATGCAGACAATTTTAACAAAAGTTGGCAAAATGAATTTAAAATGAATTTGGATGTGTTTAACTTGCTAAAAATACTCAAGTAAATGAATTTATCTAATTGTTTTCATTAGAAAAAGAAAAAACGGAATATTAAACTGAATGGAGGGAGTATAGTAAAAATAGCCTTAAAGAAACAACAGAAGAATAAGTGAGAACTCTATACTGTTGATTTCTAGTATTCATTAAATCACAATAGAGGTGGTGGCAAGTCTAGTAAAAGCCAAAACCCAACACAGTCTTCTGAATCTAAATCCTCTTGAATGTCAAGGAAATGTAAGCCTCCATAAGCTTTCTTTGTTGCTTCCTAAGCCTCAGTTTTTGCTGTTGTTACAGGAGTTTTCTTATAGGTAGCACAGATGTAGCGGGTAGAAATTCCAACTGATAGAATCAAGCGAGCACGAGAGGTGTCCACTTTGATAGAACATATTTCCACTCCATTCATCCAGGCTGTAACAGCATAAGGAAAGGTTTGATTGATTCTTCAATCATAGAAATGCAACAAAATCCTGAGTGGCATGCCCAAAATGGTGGCGCATTCATATGTTTACAAGTATTCGAAAACTTTCATCAAAAGAAAAAAGTAGTGAAGTTTATACAAATTTTGTTCATTTTTCTAATTTAGTAATAGTAAGAGCTCAGAGCAATCATAGCGCAAACAAATTTGTTATGTTGACATAGCTTGATTTCACCAAGAAAATATTGGGGGGAAAAAATTCAAGATTGCTTTTCCCACAAATACAACAATTATCATTGCAAATTTACAAATTTGGCTATGCATATGCTCCTTGCCAATCTGATACAACCTCCAATTACAACTAGGCTTAGGAACTAACAATGAAGGTCATTGTGATTTTCACAAGATAAGTATTTGGAAGGTAGTTGCTATAGAAACTAACAGTATCAGAGGTGATTTCTTGATGTTCGTGACAAGAAGTAAAAAAATTGTCATTCATTTATTATCCAAAAATAGATGTTCATGCATATGAATATATGGCATAAGTTTGAAAGAAACATGCATAGACTTGTTTAATATCAAGTACTAGTGTCCGAAAAATGTGATCTTAATATCACATGCAACAATAATTTCTGTGTTTATGCATGTGGCCTTGTATAGACCCAAGAGTGTTTGAAGGCAAGTGAACACCAACTAAGGTGATTTTTACGTTGGCCTAAAAAAGGAAAAAGATCCAAAGAAAAAAAAAGAATATAATAGATTAGCAAAAAAAAAAAAAATATTGGCACATTCATCTCAGCAAGACTCTAAATTCTTCCTACCACCAATTAGAAAGGCAAAAAATTGAAATATTTTTACTTGACTACAACCTTTAGAGAACATTCCAATTATACTTTCTAACCAATGTGCTAAAGTAGAATTAATTGTAGATGAGAATCTACAGGGTCAAAGATTTATGGAAAATTTTCACAATCTATTGGCACTATTACTTAGTTAAAAAATGAAGAAATGTCATGACACAAGAACCATAATACATACCCTTTTACTTGGAATAGGCTTTATATACAACTCTTTGCAAGCTTTATAACCATGTTCTTCAATTGAAGTTTCGGATCATCCACAGAGCATCAGATGAAAAATGGAAGCAATAGGATCAATGACTGGTCTGCAATTGGAGAAATAGAGGAAAAATGAGAGAGTCAGTTGGTAGGAGGAAGTATCACGTAAAACAGAATCAAAACTACCTCTAGTGAAAGATTAATGCATTCAAAGAAAATAAGAATACCTAAGAAATTTGGGGAAGAAAGTAGAGAATGAAAAATCATCACTTGGATCACCCTTAACTTTTGTTTCTGGTCTCCTCTGTAGGTATCTCAGGTAAATCCAGCTCATATAGGTTCCAAATATAATCGTTGGAAGATATGTGACTGACTCTAGTGTAAAGACACTAACAACAAATCCACCATCATTTGTATATCAAACAACCATACCCATCAACCAAAACACCACAAAGTTGTCTTCTTATATGATTAATTTGAGATAAAACTCATCTTCTCCTCAATCTCAATCACCGATGAAAAATAAAGTGAAAAGGACTACACAAACAAAGAGAAAATGAAGAAGAAACGCGAAATCACTAAGGATTAGTGGGATTGGTCTGCGGAAGATAGTGTAGAAGAGGAAGGGGAAGTAAGAGTAGTATAGAAAAAGAGTTTTTTTTGTGTGTTTCAACTTACGTAAATGACGAAGATTGGTGCAACTTTGTAATTATTTTTTCGTGTTTTCTATTTTGGATGCATTTCAGTAATTTAGAAAAAGTTGGGGTATTTTAGTTGTTAAGGTGACTTTTTAGGGCATTTATGAAAAAATCCCAATTATTTACACGGATGCTAGCTACAACACATAGGAAGACAAAAGAAACTTCAGCAGGTGGTTTTGAAGTTGGGTTTGTTGCTAAAAGGGTGAATTAGAAATACTAAAAAAAAATATTTTATGTATTGTCCAAAAAAACAAACAGCTCAAATGCACAAAGTACAGAGATGGAATAGCACTATTCAAAGAACTATTGCAAAGGGCATACATGGAAAAGCAACAAGGCAACGTCATTTTGTTTCAGGATTAGAGGAATGTGGAAGGGCAAAAATGTAATGTTGCTTACAATATCGTGGTGGCAAAATTGAAAATATTGATAAAGTTGGAGGGTAGGAAATGCACTGTATATGAATAATGTAATTTGAGTTCCAACTTTATATATACTAATAGATTATCTACTATAGGTATAGCCTTGTGGAGAACGCTCTGAGCTCTGGCAAGGAACCCTGAGGAGAATCGTTCAACGAAAAAGGCTCGTTTTAAGGAACAAGGGGTTGAGGCTGACAATCCAGGATTTGTGTCTTTTAAAGACAAACTATTTCAATCTCCTAGGACTTATACAGAAGAGTTTGACTTGGATAACGGTATGGAAATTAATGATGATGATTTTGTTTTGAATAAGGACGATATTGTTCCATCTATAACTTTCTTTAGGCGAGTCCAAGAAATTTTGGCTCGACCTTAGGAAAAATATTGTAGTTCAGAAATTGCTTGGCAGAATAATTGGATATAAGATGTTATGGGATAGACTTTCAACGATGTGGAGAACTTCAGAGGAGTTCTCGTTGATTGATTTGGAGAATGGATTTTACATGGCACTATTCTATAACGAGTTTGATGCTCTTTATGTCCTCTCTGAAGGGCCTTGGGACCTTGGGCACTATTTGGTGGTTCAGTTATGGTCTCTTGAATTTGACAATTCATCAATAACAATCAACTTTGTCACTGCATGGGTAAGAATTCCTAGAATGCCTTTGCAGTATTATAACAAAAGAATACTTTGACTGTTTGGGCAGCTAATTGGTCATGTTGTGAAGATTGATTATAACATTAAATCAGTAGAAAGGGGGAGATTTACGAGGATGTAGTTGAGGTTAATCTAGATAGACCCTTATGTCCTCAATTTCTAATTGATAGCAAAATCTAGAAGGTGGAGTATGAATTTTTGCCTCATATCTACTTCACCTTTAGGATGTTTGGTCATATAAGCCTTCAATGTCTGGTTAATTTTCAACGGAATGCCGATAGTGAGGGTGGCGCCTAGGAAGATAACGTAAATAAGGAAAGAGATGAGAAAGTTAACTAAGAATCTCATTCAAATTATGATCCATGGATGGTAGCAATAAGAAAAGGAAGAAAATAGATAAGAAAGGAAATTTCTCTGGTTAGAGATGCAAATTCTAAAAGGGAGGTCAACAAGGGGCAGGGATCACGCCATGCTGTGTAAGGAAATAATGAAGGTGTTAATTCAGAAGCCTCTCATGGGCATAACTGTCATGGTAAATAACATAGTTTTAGCGAGGATGCTATAAATAGCAGAAGTTATGTGGTTGGGCTGAGAATTAACCAGAATAAGCTTAGGCCTTGAAGCAGTAAATCCAAACCAAAGTCGAGCACTGTGAATCAAGTAATTGAGAGGGCCCTTTTTATAGCCCAAGAAAAGAAAAAAAAGAGGTGGTTGTAGGACGACCCAAAACAACAATTGATCCCAAATGCCATACGATGGTGATTCTGAGTTTGCATGATTCTGATATGATACATGGGTTTGCCCCTGATCCAAGAGAAGGAAAGAAATGGGGCAATATTTTAACCTAAGAGCACTACCTGATGATGATGACTTAGTGCAAGATTGTTGTGATAATGGTGATGAAAATGAGTACATGTCAGATGAGCAACCCCTAAATGATGAGGAGATGGTTATGAAGGCTATATGGCCCATGAAAATCAGTATTGCTGATAAGTTTGGTGTAGTTATTTCCTTTAATTTTTTATTATGTGTGATTTTTCAATGTTATGTTGGAATTGTCAGGGAGTAGCATCTCCTTCCTTTAAAAGAATGTTTCGAACCATTGTTCAACTTAATAAGCTAAAGGTGGTGGCTCTTTTCGAACCAAAAGTTAATGGAACTTAGATGGACTATTTTGTTAGTAGTTATGGTTTTAACTTTTTGCATAGAGTCGAAGTATGAGATTTTTCTAGTGGAATCTGTGTGCTATGGAATAAGGATGTGGAACTGGTGATTCTGAAAAGTCATTGGTAGTTCATTCATGTGGGCATTAATTATAACAGTAATATGATTTCTCTTACAACTTTTATTTATGCTAGCCTTAATCCTCGTATTCATAGAAAGTTGTGGTCTGAGCTTAGTCATCTAGCGAATGCAGCAAATGTCTCTTGGATTATGGCAGGGGATTTCAATGCTACTTTACATGTCTCAGAATGAAAAAGGGCTCAAGAAATCGTATTAGTACTTGTCCACTCCTCCAATAGTGGATGACTTTAAATGGAATGCATGATCTTGGGAGTTTTAGGTTGAAGTTTTTGTGGTCAAACGATTCTTTGTTTGAACGTTTGGACAAGACAATTTGTATTGAGCAATGGTTTCATAAATTTGAAGATGCTTCTGTTCACCTTTTTTAAAAAATAAATTCTAATCATATGCCAATTTTAATCAGGGTTATTGAATAACACACCAATACCATAGAGGCACATCCATTCAAGTTCCAGGTTGTATGGTTATTTTAAGTAGGTGGTGAGGGATAATTGGAAGAGGGATGATCATTTAATCGAAGGAATACTTTTGTGAATGTTGTTGTTGTATTGAATAAAGGGTTCTTTGGGAATATTTTCAAGCTCAAATCTCAAATTATTTCAAGGCTACGAGGGCTTCAACGAGTGCTTGAATTTCACCAATCAAAGAATTTATTGAGGCTAGAAGTTGAGATAAAAAAGGAACCGGAAGAAGTTCTTTCCCATGAGGAGATCTTTTGGCTTCAAAAATCCTGCATGGAATGGATTCTCAATGGAGACAGAAATACTAAGTATTTTTATAAAAAAAATAATTCAAAGAAGGAAGGGTAACCATATCTTAGCACTCAAGGATAATGCAGGTAACCTGGTTAAAGATCAAGGGGACCTAAAGAGACTAGCTTTAAACTTTTGTTCAGAACTATACCGGAAGCACGATAGGGAGTTACTAGTTTATGGAGTTCATAATGTTGTTCCATTAATAGCTTCGGTTTATAGAACAGGTCTAGAAGGAGAGGTTAGTGATGAAGAAATCAAGCATCCCTTATTTAATATGAAGCATTTTAAAACTCCAAAAAATGATGGCTTGCATGCGAGTTTTTATCAAAGTTAGTGGGATGTGGTAGGGCCTTTTATCTGTGGCTTTGTAAAAGGGGTTTTTGATGGCAATGAGAATCCAGATGTTGTGAACAAAACTCTTATTGTTCTTATTCCCAAGAAATCAAATCATGTGTTCATTCAAGATTTTCAACCAATCATAACTAAGTTGATTGTTAATAGGTTAAACCATTTCTTGGGAAGATAGATGGGCCATTGCAAACGAGTTTTATCCTGGGTCGACATATTATAAATAATATTGTACTGGCTCAAGAGATTGTTCATACCATACACTGTAAAAAGGGGAAAAAGGGATTCATGGCAATTAAACTTGATTTGGCTAAAGCCTGTGACATACTACGATGGGAATTTATGCTTAATACTCTTAAAGATGTAGGGTTTTCGGTGAGAATTATTGAGGTTATTATGAATTGTTTATTTATATCTACAATGGAGATTCTCTAGAATAAGGAGAGGATGGCCTCTTTTGAGCCCTCTATGGGCATTCGCCAAGAAGACCCATTATCTCCTTACATTTTTATCTTTACACCAAGAGGTTGGCTCAAAGTATCAATCAGGAGGTGGACAATGGTGGCTAGCAGCCTTTGAAAATTAGTCAAAATGGTCTGCCTATTCCCTACCTTTTGTTCGCTGATCACCTTTTCCTTTTTCCCTATGTGATGGTATCTTAAGTGACTATGATCAAGCACATAATAATGACTTTCTATGAATTCTCTAGTCAAGTTGTTAGTTTGGAGAAGTCTCGAACTTATTTTCTCATAATGTAGACTCGCAGACTACTCATTGCCTTATTGTGGGTATGAGTATACAGGAAACTAAAGATTTAGGAAGATATTTGGGTGTCCCTTTAATCCATTACGCTCACTCAATTTCCGCTGCGTTCCCACTCTAAGGCTTACTTAGTTCGACTTTGCCCATTGGTTGACTAAGTGTCGTGCGAGTTGGCTAACCTCAAAAGCTAAGCCCGTGACAGGTGGTATCAGAGCAACGGTTTGAATCCTAGGTACCACTGTTTGGAGCAACTTGAGCATGGCAAGTGAGGAAGGTGTCGTTCCTACTTCGGTAGAGGAGCAACAACCTGGACAACCTCGTGGGCGTGAAGAACAACGCTCACAACCGCCCAGACGTGGCAAATCTAAGGACGTACTTATGGTGATATGATTGAGAGAGTTCAAAAGGCGATTACAGGGTTGGGCCAATCTTTCTTTATTTTTGGTAGGTCGCATCATTTTAATGCAATCAGTTTTTGGTAGTATTTTTATTTATACCATGCAAACTATGAAGCTTCTTGATAATGTGTGCGAGTA
Source organism: Mallotus repandus (assembly GCA_949671775.1). Lineage (NCBI taxonomy): Eukaryota > Viridiplantae > Streptophyta > Magnoliopsida > Malpighiales > Euphorbiaceae > Mallotus > Mallotus repandus. Next base: position 7,658 of record CATIWM010566905.1, read on the forward strand.
ACTGCAAAAATAGAGCCACAATTTTATATGGGGTGGTAGTTAAGGAGAAAAGAGAATTAGTTTGATTAAATGGGACCAAATGTGTCACTCTAAAGATAAAGGTGGGACTGGAATGTGAATAATGAATGAGGCTCTTTTTAATGAAAGTAGGATGGAATATTGTTTCAAATCTAGAGGCAATTTGAGTTAAAGTCATTTGTGCCAAATATAGGGTGGTTCCAAGAACTTTACCTAAAGAAATTTCATGCAGACAGGGCTCTCATTTGTGGAAAGCTTTAAGTCAAGTTTGGGATCATATACTTGCATATATGAAATGAGTGGTAGGCAATGACAATACAATCCAGTTGTAGTTGGACTATTGGGTTTCAGATGTACCTCTTATAACTTATATATGCAGCAATATTCCCCATGATGTCCAGTAATTGATAGTGAGCCTTTTTGTCACAACAGATACTGCTTGGAACTGGAATATGTTTGCATCCTCACTGTGCCAAAGTGTGAATCTTCAAATTGCATCTTATAAACCTCCTACAACCAATGATTGTAATGATCAACCTTATTAGGCTCTTACACCTTCTAGTAATTTTTCTGGTAGTTCGGCTTATGATAAACTCCACAACTTGGAGAGTAGTGGCAGTAGAAATTGTTGGCAAATGATATGGAGTTGGTAAGGACCCCAAAGAATTTAGACCTTTATGTGGCTTGCATTTCAAGAAAGAATCCTCACAAATGTGGAGAGGTATTGTAGGCATTTATGTATGTTTGCCGCTAATGATCATTGTGTAGAGACAGATGAGTTACTCTTGTATGTTTTGCGTGCTTGTTGTTATGCTAGAGCTATTTGGCTCAGGCTCATTCCTGCTAATAAACAGCCTAGCTGTTTTAAGAAAGGGTTACAAGACTGAAAGTTATGTCTTTGGCTTAGGATCTAGGTCTTTGAAGTCGGCCTGGTCACGGACCGGTTCGGGCCTTTAATAGGCCTTGAATCGGCCCGGTTAAAATCAAAACTGAGCCTGAACTAGGGGAAGACCGATTTAGGAAAAGTTCAAATTACGAACCAAATTTAATTAAAAAACATAAAACTAAAAGGGCCAAAAGGCCCGTTGCAAAACCAAAAGTAACAGCCACATTTTGAAAATGTGGGGGTGACCATTTGAGCCTGCAAATAGCCCACGGTCACTTCCTTTTTTTTTAATTAAATTATCTATAACTAAATAATACTAAATGACTAAATTGCCCCTAATAACATTTATATTTTTAGGATAATATGGTCATTTTAAGATAATTTTTTTTTATAAATACCTTCCCCCACTCTAATTTTTTTCACAATTATTCACATACATACTCTCATTCATTCTCTCAAAATTTTCATTCTCAATATTCTCATATAATCTTATTATTATTATTATTATCATTATTATTTTATTGAATTATTATTATTATACTACTCTCTAATTATTATTATTACTACTACTACTACTCTCTAATTATTATTATTACTATTATTATCATTACTACTACTACTACTACTACTATTTTATTATTATTATTATTATTTGTTCAATTTTTTTCATAAATTTTTATTTTCTCCATAAATATTTATTTTTCTTTAAATCAAATGGCAAATTCTAGTAGAAGAAGAAGAAGTGAATTTGCATATCAACCACAACCATCTATTGTTGATTTAGACAAGATGATGGGTAATTTAGAAGAAGAATTTGTGGACACCGAAGAAAATTTGGTGGAAGAAATCAACACCAATATTAATTCACAAGAACAAGTGCAACTCGGTCCCTCACAAATTAGAGGTGGGGTCGAGGACAAGGAGGATCCAATATTTTTCATGTGCATTTCAAAAAAACTCAACAATTGAATGGCTCCTTCAAATAAAGTTGTAACTATTGCCCAAAAAAATACACATACCACGTTAGAGGTGGGGATGGAACGTTTCGATGACATTTATCTAGCAAGCATCCAAATCAAATTAGAGTGTAAAAACAACAAACACAAATTTCCGGGTACACAGGTTCTTCTTCTACTCCATCTCAATTACTTAAATATTTGAATGAAATTAATAAACTTGAATTAGCTAAAATGATTTCTATGGAGCATATATCCTTTAATTTTGGTGAGAAAGTAGATTTGTTAATTATTGTCAGAATGCATTAAATCCATGAGCAAAACGTATACCTAGAAATACTTTAAAACATACTTTTTATAAATTATATTCAAAAGAAAAAAAGAATTGTATAAAATATTTTTAAATTTAGATGGATGTTTATCAATATGTTCCTATATATGGAGTGATCATTGGCAAAAGCACTCATATATGGGAATAACTTGTCATTAGATTGACAATGAATGACAAATACAAAAAAGAATTATTACATTTCGAGTTTTTGATAATCGGCATACCGTCAAAAATACTTTTAAAATTATTCAAAATATTTTACAAGAATATAGTTTGGTAAAAAAAAATTTATGTCTTTTGATAATGCAGCTGCGAATAATGCATCTATAGTTGACCTCTAAAATATTTGTCAAAAAAATATTGGAGAAATTTTTTTTGCATATTAAATGTGTTTGCCATGTTTTAAATTTATGTGTACAAGATAATTTAAGGCCATTGAATGTATGTTTACAACCAATAAAAAAAATTGCATTTTTGTTGACACATCCAGAAGTAATGAAAGTGTGGGAAAAATTTTATAGAAAAAAAGGAAAAAACTAAAAATATTTCCAAGAGATGTTCTAACTCGTTGGAATTCAACATATGAATTGTTAAACGAGTCTTTTTCATATAACGAATTATTATGTATATTTATCAATAATAATGTTTCACAGCTTAATTTATTTCCACAAAATTGGGAAGTTTGTCAAAAAAATTTAGATCTTTTAAAAGTTTTTAATGATGCAACATACTTATTAGGTAGAGTTTATTACCCGACATCTCACTTATTATTATTTGAATATATTAATATTGTCGGTGCTTTGCAAAAGTATGAGACTGACTTAGTTTTAAGAGAATCAGTATTATTAATGAAAGTAAATGGTTAAATTATTTTAAAATGATTCCATTGATTAATCTTGTAGTATCTGTTTTTTATCCAAGAATTAAATTAGATGGTTTAGCTGATTATTTAAGTATGTATTATGGATGTTTAGATATTGATGAATTTGAAATTAATATTGATAATATTATTAATGATGTTAGAATAGTTTTAGGAGAATTATTTGATGAATTTAGAATGCAATATGGTGATGTTTCATCTTCTTCTCAACCTACATATCAAGTTCAAGGTGGTGAAACTAGTAAACTTAGTATGGGTGATTGTGTATTACTTCAACAATAGAAAAAACTTGAACTTGACATTTATCTAACGACTTCTTTTGAGTTTGGTGACAGCAAAACTGGTAAAGAATTTCCAGTTCTTGAATGGTAGAGCCGACATCAAAATATATATTCACTATTGGCCAAAATTGCTAAACAAATTTTAGCAAGTCCTATCTCAACAGTTGTTGTTGAGCAAGCTTTTAGTGTGGGAGGGAATATTTTGGATGAAATACATTCAACCATGACTCATGAATCACTTGAAGTTCAAACATGTTTTTATGATTGGACAAGAGCGGCTATTCAGGATCAATAAATTAAGAGGGATGATAATGATGACAAATTTGTAAAGATGACAACAACCGGAACTGAAGGAACTTTAACTTCTGGCATTGTTAGCGACTAAATTAATAAGGTAAAAGGGTATCAAGTATTTTTTTCAAAGGTAATAGACCTACATTGGCTTTTATTCCTCTAAACCCCAAGAGGATACGTAGGCAACTTAATTTTTGGTAAGAAAATTAAGTTCAAGCCCTTTAATTTTTTCTATTATTTTCATTGTTAATTTTAATTCATTTATTATTTAAAATTTTATTCACTTCAATTTTTAATTACATTAGTGTTTTTGACTTAATTTAAATTATTTTAAAAATTATTACAATATTTTAAATTATTTAAATATAATTATAAAATTAAAAAATAATAAAAAAATTTAGAACCGAAATTCGGTTCGGAACCGGAACCGGTCAGTTCGAAATCGGCCCTGAACCGTCCAAGGTACGATTCCAGTCCGATTCCATTAATCATGGAACCAAAACCGGTTGGTTCTAAACTGTGGCCAGACCTACTTCGAAGGGTATGTTTAGAGCTAGATAGTGCTTATGTTGTTTCCCTGATTATTGACAGGCATAGAGGTCCTTCTGTGCAATATACTCTCCTCAGTTCGATTAACAATCTTTTAGATAGACAGTGGAATGTTAAGGTTTGCCATATTTATCGTACAACAAACAATCTTGCAGATAGGCTGGCAGTATTGGTCTGGGACATGAATGTCGGCTACCATCGGTTTGATGCACCTCCCTCTGAGGTCTTGGATTGGTTACGACGTGATATTGTTGGTGTTGGTCCGAGCAGACTAGTTCTTTTTAGGCTTTTACCTTGTTTTCTTTAAAAAATAAAAAATTATCAACTACGTAAAATTAAAAGAATTGGAAGAGAGGTGTTTGTACAACTTTGGTACATAATTTGTCCTTCATTATTTTTGTATAGGCCTCTTTATTTTCTAATATTACGATTGAGATAAAATTTGTATTGGTTATATACATTGAGAGACAATAGTTTGTGTATAATTATGTTTACAAAGGTTGAGTGTTGATCTTCATAACTCTTGTATCTCTTTGTTGATTAGTGAATCTGCGCTTCTTTCATCTGTTGACATAGGTTTATACTAGACCAATTAAGAATTTATGTTTGTTTTCTTTATTTTATTTTTCACGACTATGTTAATGATGAAATTTCCTTCAAAATGTTTTAAAAAAAAGACATTCATCATAATGTTAGAGGTGAAATTTCCTTATAAGTCCCCCATGAATAATTCAAATGGTAAAAGGTGTAGACATTTAATTGAAGGGACTAGGGATCAAACTGCCCACCTCCTTATCTCCTCCTCTTATAATGTTGGAAATTAACCATTTGATTTATAAAAAAAAAATTCCTTATAAATGTAAAAAAAAAAAAAGAGTTCATGAAAATATAAGTGGTGAAACTCTCTAATAAATGTCTAGGAAAACATTCAAGGTTACTTTTTTTTTTTTGTTGGAAAACCATCTTTAGACCTAAACTTTACTCTTTTTTCTTTTTCAGTTTTAGGCCCTTTAATTTTCATTTTGTATATATAGATATCTCAATTGCACAAATGGTTATTTTTAACTACTTTATTAAGCAAATGTTTGGGGCAAAAGAAATACACTCTTAGTACCATGAAATCAATAGGATAATAAAAAAAAATCTCTTTCCTTTTTTCTTCTCTTTTTTATTTTTTAAAATTTTATTTTTATCTATTAATAAAAAAAAAATAAACAACATACAATGACCAAAATTTACTATACATGTTTTCTTTTAAAAATAATATATCATTTTTTTGTAATTTATTTATTTATTAATTTAATATTTTATTACTTCTTATAATGAGAGAGTTAAAAATGATAATCAGTGTAATTGAGAGGTTATATACTTAGAAAAGAAGTTAAGGAGCCTAAAGCTAAAGAGAAACAAAGTTTATGAGGCTTTTTGGTGTTTATCTTTACATAGATCTTCTCTTACTCTATGTTTCAATTAAAATGCCAAACCAAGTTCTACAAATATCAAAGTAAAGCTAGTCTTAGCCACAAATGTCAATCCCAAATTCCAATCAAACTTAAAAAGTGATAGATGTTTCATTGTTTGATAGGACAAATTAACTAATCCTATGTGAAGAAGTAGAAAAAAAAAAATTAGCTTCTTAGATTCGACTAGGATCCCACAATCTGTTAGGGGAAAAAAATTGAGCAAGTATTTTGATGTGAATCTTCTCACTTTTAAGCCAGAAATTTACCCCAAAAGTGAGGATTTAGGTTCAATTCCCACGTGA
>CATIWM010566995.1:0-86537 GCA_949671775.1 Mallotus repandus
ATGATAGTTGATGGCCTGAAATGGCTTTAATCTTCCAAAATTAGCTTGTAAAAATCAGCTTCACTTGAAGAATTCTTAACTCTCTTTAGCTCTCTCTCTTTTCCTCTCCTTTTCTTTTCTTTTCTTTTCTCTTTTCCTTAAAAATGAAGTCTCCTCCCTAAGCCATGACTTTAAAGAATAATCCAGACCCAATTTAGATAGATTTGTTGTAAAATATTCACTAAAGCCCTTAATGAAATGACTTTTAACCTATGAAACCTCGAGCTTTCAATTATGCATTTTAGCACGACTATTTGTTGCAATTGAGTCCAAATCATTCTAAATTTTTTAATTCTCATCCTTTAATTCATTTTTATTCCAAATCCTTTTTATTCTCAAAATTTTGCTCACTTTGAGTGACATCAAAATTCTAAAATTCTCACTCTTTGATCGAGTACAAATCACGGTTAATCCAATACACTAACTTGACTACAATTACTAGCTTATACTTAAATTCTATCAACATGTATGTAAATAAAATGTATAATGAATGCAAATTTACTTAGCGTTATGGTACGGATGTGACAATATATGGTTGACTTTCCTTAGTTAGCATATATTATAATCCCTTCTAACTGAGGAGAATCTCAATTTCATAGGCCAAATATCAACTTTGGTTTGTTTTCTATTGTCTTGTATAGCTCTACATATTAGGTAATGGATAAAGATTTGCATTGCGAGTAGCGACACTACAATGTGACACTGTGCCCCTAAGTTCAAATTTTTTTTGAGATTATTAAAATTTTTTTTACAAATTACGGGTGTTTAAATTCTTGCACGACGGTTTCACCCATGTGCAATTAGGTTTTAGATTCAAAAAAATTTTTTTTTACAGACTACGGGTGTTAAATCCTTACACAACGAGTTCACCTGTGTGTAATTTAGGTTTTAGATTTCAAAAAAAAGTACAAACTACAGGTGTTTAAATCCTTGCATGAAAGGTTAACCTGTGTGCATTTTAGGTTTTAAATTAAAAAAATAAATAAATAAGTAAATTTTCAAAAAAAAAATTAAAAAAGGGCAAAGTTAGAATTTTATCCCCCTCGCGACGGACTGTACTCGCGACATGTATCGCCGTCTTTATGTAATATTACTCTGATCAATATATTGAAAACCTTTCACTTCATTATATTTTAGCTTGTAACTAATTTATTTATTTATTTTTAGTTTTTTTCAAAAGTTGAAACTGAACCAAAATTCAAAGATTTCGCATGAGTTCGAGTGGCTATCCTAAAACTGACAAAGTAATAAGAAAACTAAAAGAAACATGAAACCAGCAAGCTGCAAATGACATAATGGTCTTGGCACATGTCTTTGTGCCTTGCCCAACTTTGTAGATTTAATTTCGAATTCTGCACGAGTTCGGGCGGATATTCGAAAATTGACAAAGTAATAAGAAAACTAAAAAAACATGAGCTTTGTACTTTTCCTAAAATGCAAAAAAACCACTACAGGTTGAATTCCACAATCTGATATAATAAATGTAACTGTCTTGCCATCTCAACTATAAACATGTTTACGTTATATTTTACTTAATATATATATATAATAATAATAAAGTTTGGATTTTGGTCGGTTTTGAAATCCACCTGAGATTTGTGAATTTCTAAAAATGGAAACCGAATCAATGTGGGTCGCTTCGGTTTCGGTGCATATTTTTAGGTCGAGGGATTTTGCACAGGCCTAAATCTCGCTACTCTTGATGTAGTATTCAGATGGTTAGTTAATCATTTTCCTTTCTTTTAAATACAAATATCAATATCATGAACATAAAATAAGATAGCAAATAATACCGCCAGAGGGCAAGACTCAAGACTGATTGATCTCTTTCGTTGTAAAAAGCCTCAATGTAATATATTCTCTCACTAACACGACCAAATGAAGAGTCCTCAACGATTCAAGCGAGTTGTTGCTACAACTCAGCTCAACGAACCTAACATCAACCTTCGTCTAAAATCTGTAACCATTATTAAGAGCAAATCAAAGGCCCGCCAACCTCAGCCTCAGCAGCAGCCCCAACCCAATGTTCTAACGCTGCTTCCAACCCCTAACTCAAACCCAATTCCCTTTGATGATTTTAGAATATTGCCTTTTGAGTTCTTTCAAGTTGATGCCCTTGATCTTGCTCCACGTTTGCTCGACAAGTTATTAAAAAAAGATGATGTTGTTCTTCAGATTACTGAGGTGACATTACTAGATCTTTGTTTTTGTTTTGTTTCTTGATAAGTTTTATGGAGATCACATAAGAAAATGTGGGGAATTTTAGTTCTGGGGTTTTTGTAATATTGTGTGACAAGTTGGTACATCATGATATTTACTCTCCAACTTGAGGAGGAGTATTAAGAGATATTGTTACAATAAATATAGTTGATTTTCCTTAGTTAGCATCTATTATAATCCCTCTAACTGAGGAGAATCTCGATTTCATAGGCCACATATCAACTTTGATTTATTTTCTATAGTCTTGTATAGATCTACATATTATGTAATGAATAAAGATTTGCATTGCGAGTAGCGATGCTACAATATGTCGCTGTGCCCCTAAGTTCAAATTTTTTTTCTTGAGATTATTAATTTTTTTTTACAAATTACAGGTGTTTAAATTCTTGCACGATGGGTTCACCCATGCACAATTAGGTTTTAGATTAAATTTTCTTTTACAGACTACAGGTGTTTAAATCCTTACACGCCGGGTTCACCCGTGTGCAATTTAGGTTTAGATTTCAAAATTTTTTTTTATAGACTAAGGGTGTTTAAATCCTTACATGGTGACTTCACATGTGTGCAATTTAGGTTTTAAATTAAAAAAAAAGTAAATTTTCAAAAAAAAATTAAAAAAGGGCAACGTTAGAATTTTAGCCCCCTCGCGACGGACTGTACTCACGACATATATCGCCGTCCTTATGTAATATTACTCTAATCAGTATATTGAAAACCTTTCACTTCATTATATTTTATAGCTTGTAACTAATTTATTTATTTTTATTTTATATAATTATAAAAAAAATGTATTATAGTAAAATCTCGCTAGGGCTGTACATCGGGTCGGGTCGGGTCGGGTGGATTTGAGTTAGAATTTTTTTCAAAAGTTTAAACTGAACTGAAATTCGAAGATTCCACACGGGTTTGGATGGGTATACTAAAACCGACAAAGTAATAAAAAAACTAAAAGAAACATAAAATCATCAAGCTGCAAATGATATAATGGTCTTGGCACACGTTTTTGTGCCTTGCCCAACTTTGTAGATTTAATTTCGAATTTCGCACGAATTCCATTGGGTATCTAAAAACCGACAAAGTAATAAAAAAACTAAAAAAAACATATGCTTTGTAGTTTTAATTGATTTTCTTTTAGGAAAATGTAAAAAATCACTACAGGTTGTTGGTTCGAATCTCACTACCTTATATAATAAATGTAACTATCTTACCATCTCAACTATAAGTATGTTTATATTATATTTTGGTTAAAAAATATATATAATAATAATAAAGTTTGGATTTCTGTCGGTTTTGGAATCTGTCTGAAATTTGTGAATTTCTAAAATTAAAAACCGAATCAATGTGAGTCGGTTTGATTTTGGTTCTAAATACTTGATGTATTATTCAGATGGCTAGTTAATCATTTTCCTTGTTTTTTTTAATTACAAATATCAATGTCATGAATATAAAATAGGATAGCAAATAATTCCGGCCAGAGGGCAAGACTCAAGACTGATTGATCTCTTTCGTTGCAAAAAGCCACAATGTAATCTATTCTCTCACCAACACAACCAAATGAAGAGTCCTCAGCGATTCAAGCGAGTCGCTGCTACAACTCAGCTCAACGAACCTAACGTCAACCTTCGTCCAAAATCTGTAACCATTATTAAGAGCAAATCAAAGGCCCGCCAACCTCAGCCTCGGCAGCAGCCCCAACCCAATGCTCTAACGCTGCTTCCAACCCCTAACTCAAACCCTCTTCCCTTTGATGATTTTAGAATATTGCCTTTTGAGTTCTTTCAAGTTGATGCTCTTGATCTTGCTCCACGTTTGCTCGGCAAGTTCTTGAAAAAAGATGATGTTGTTCTTCAGATTACTGAGGTGACGTGACTCAATCTTTGTTTTTGTTTTGTTTCTTGATAATTTTTAGTTCTGGGTTTTTTGGTTTTTTGATTGACAATTTAGTCTGTTACATACTTTTTTTTTTTTTGATTGTTGAGAGCATAATTGCAGAAAGTGGGAATATTGAAAATTTATTAAGGAGTCATATTGGGCAGGTTGAAGCTTACAGACCTAATGATTCAGCTTGTCATGGTAGATTTGGGGTTACAGCAAGAACAGCTCCAGTTGTAAGATGAAATGAGTTATCAAGTTTCATTTGTGTAATTGCAGCATTATTTTAAATGGTGAATGATTTGAAAGTTTTGAATTTTTAAGTAATTTTGTATATGATTTGTTTCTGTATGCAGTTTGGGCCTGGAGGGCATTCATATGTTTATCTTTGCTATGGCCTCCATACAATGCTCAATGTTGTTGCAGACAAGGAAGGTGTTGGGGCTGCAGTCCTGATACGATCTTGTGCTCCCATTAGAGGTAATTTTTCATTGAATCATTTATCATGTCATTTAAAAATCATTACCTGTGTTCATCTTTTTTTTTTTTTTTGTCTTGTATTCATTGGCTTTAGTCTTTTTCTCGGTATTGCATGATTGTGATTGTCATTCTAGCAAAGCATTTTTATTGAAAGCTAAAAAATGGTGGTTGAATTGTAAATGTCTTCCATGCACACCTTTTCTCGCACAGTTATCTGCTCTACCTCCTTAAATGGAGGTATATCTTATAATGTGGTGAACAGCCTAAGACAATTTTAGTTCTGTTAATGCACATAATAAATAAATAAATAAACATGTGCAGAATCTCATGAAGGGCAAAGTTGCTTAACTGCTGAGTGACTAAATAAGAATCTTAGTTCAGTTAAAATTGTTACTGCAACAATGTGAGACCAATCAAATGGCTTCAGATTGTTTGTTTGTTTTTGTTTTTTTTTTTTTTTTGTTTAATGAAATTTGCTAGAAAGGGAAAAAAATCACTAATTTCAGAATACTGGTATTAACATGAGCTATCCGCTAAAAACATACTGATTGGCTTAGAGTACAGCCTAGATATTATAAAACTTGCTCAAGATGAAAAGTGAATAGAAGAACAAGAGGTAACTTAGTGCACCTGTCATAATGATTTCAGTTCATTATGGTGCTACCCCTCTTTTGTTGAATTTGAGATGTTTATTAGTAGACCCCTTATTGAGACTTAGCTGGTGTCTCGTCTTAAAGAAAGCTTTTATAAGCACTCAATATGTCCTATTGTGTTCTTTAAATCAGTTTGACCTCAATTTCAGGATTGGATACCATTCAGCGGCGTCGAGGTCAGAAAACAGATAAGCCTGTTCTTCTTACTGGGCCTGGCAAGGTCTGTATCTTATTTTCTTGCCTAAAATGTAGCTATATCAGTCGAATGATGTTGATTCATGAAGTATAAACTCATTTGTATACATTTATTGAGTTTCTTAATCTTTATAGCAGAATAATTAAGTTTTGTAAAAATATGTGAACCAAAATCTTTTTAATTAAGGATGAGATTTGGCAAAATTAGATATCAGTGAAATGAAACAAATAAATTTGTTACAGATTACAATATCTTTCCTCTTTTTGAGAGACTGACAGGAAAGAGGATAAGTTATGTTCCATTATAGTTAAATGTATATTTGTGATGCAATCAGCCTACTACATGAGTAGAAATTATACAATACACAACGATTTAAAAATTAGCAAATGAGTATTTATGATGAACAAATTAGGAGTGGCCATTCACTTCAAACTTGAATCTCAAATTAATTTTTATGATCAGAACTGAAATAAACAAGCCTTTGCTTTCATGCTCAACAGCATTAGTTTTCATGGACTGAAAATGATATATATTTAGGGCATATATTCATCTTGTTAACTTACCTATTGCTTTCTTTCTATGTAGGAACTGAGTTGACAGTATTAAATGTGCATAATCAGAATTTGCAAGTTTCTTTATGTATTATCTTGAGTATTAGAAATTCTCCTCATTGGTAGTGAAAGCCAGTGAGGTCTCAGCTCTCTTAGGCTTCATGCAACTGCTGAAGAGCATGGATTTTATCTCACAAGCGCTGCAACGTGAAATACCATTATTTTGCTTCTATAATCTACTTTTTTGATAATGAAGTGTATGAAATATGGAAACTTAGAAAGTGTATGATTGTATTTTATAATGGCCTTTTAGGATAGGCAGTGCCTTCAATATGCTTAGTATATTTCTGCGTTGTTGCACCCAGATTGGACAGGCACTGGGGATTTCAACAGAATGGTCTAGCCATCCCCTTTATTCTCCCGGTAGGTCTTTTAATATCATATTCAATTTATAAATCATTATGGAATTTGTATAGTTCTGAAAATAAACAAGCTGAAACGCCTCAGGTGGTTTAGAGCTCTTGGATGGACCACAGCCAGAGAACATGCTCATTGGACCACGTGTCGGAATTGAATATGCTTTACCAGAACATGTCAGTGCATTGTGGAGATTTGCCATAGCAGGTACCCCTTGGATTAGTGCTCCTAAAAACACTCTGAGGCCACCTTGATCTTGGAAGCAATGAGCTCTACGTTAGGATTTAATGGACACAGTCTACTATTAGCATGTCAATGGTAACTTTGGATGCCTAGAATGACCAAATATTTAAAGTGCCTAAAATGTGTGTTCTATGTGTGAATTCCTAAAATTTTTTTAAGGCAACGCCTTGTCTAGTTGTAGTCCTTGTGCCTTTGTTGCCTGGTGGTGCTCACACCATTCATCAATGCATTCAATTACCAAGCGTCTGATGCTAACAAGAAACAGTAAAATCTCGCAATAGTTATGTTGTTGGGACTTGGGACCAACATAATTTCATTACTATAATGAAATTATAACTTAATGGAGTTGTTGCTACAAAATTGTTTTATTTGGACGTGAGTATCATTTATTGCAAATGGTATGTATCTATGAAAAAAGATAAATATGATTTTAAAAAATTAATAATTATATTTATATAGTACTGAAAATATGGAAAATTATTTTAAAATATAATATTTTATATTTCTTTTAATGTTTTTAATGTGTGTGAGTGTGTGTATATATATCATTATAACTATTACAATGCCTAAAATTAGGACCAAAATTTTGACTATATAAAGGGTATTTCTTGGGTAAATAGTTGAAACCTACCTGAGATTTGTTTAACTATATTAGTAGATTTTTTTTTGAAAAATACATTATAATATTCTTAAATTTTATTTCCATTATACTAATTTATCTTTCCGTCAATTTTAATGTTAGTTCATAATCTAAAATGTAATTTTTAATACAAATTATTTCTTTTTGATCATTTCGTCAATTTTGCTATTAGGTTATAGACTAAAATGTAATTCTTTTAATATGAATTATTTTTTTTATCCTTCAGTTTTATATTTCCGCATTAATATCTTTTTAATTTTTTTTATTACTTATATCACTTTTTAATTTTTTTAATATTAAAAAAATTCAATTATTTTGATTTTTCATAGTTTAAATTAAGAATATAATATAAATTTTTATTTAAAATAATATTTTCATATTTTAATTTAAAAATATGAATTTATATATGCATCTTTAAAATAATTTTAAACTCTCAAATAAATAAACAAACACACATTGAAATATAAACAAAGATTATAAAATACTAATGTAGGCAGCGGGGTTTAACGCGCACCCAAGTGTTGGCGACCACGACACTGTGTGGGCTCAAGGCCCACTAGAAAATACAAAATAGGTCTTAAGCCTAAACGGAGATGGAGTCGCCGCCCAGATAAAAGTCAGGACACACTTATACAGCAACTGGATTCCACCGAGGTCTCAGAAGCCGTCATCAAAGAACAAGTTCGAAAACTGGGTATGGGCTTTTGGAATGCCCATCCAACCTTTTGGTTGGCCTTCGTGTGTGTTTTGTATTTTATTACCTGTGATTATTTAATTATTCCCTTGTTACTGTTGAATTGCATTAATTTTCACTTTTATATGTTACCTATGCACCTTAGTCTTTTTACATGCTTATTACCCCGACATTCATTACAAATAATAACAATTTACAATCATTCATACCAAATAAATGGGGAAAGGATTAAGGATTACAATACTTTACTTCGAATAGGATAGAAATAAACAGAAAATATACCAAAAAAAACCCTAATATACAGATAATATACAAAAAATAAATCAGAAATATACTGAAAATAAATTGTCACAAAACCTCTCAAGAACTAATTAAGGGAATCAATTCCCTTTGAGTGGAAACTCATCCCCAGTTTCTGCAATAGGAAAAAATAAACTTCCCAAATTACAAAAGAAATCCTAAAAGGAATCCATAAAGTTAATTATATAGATTAAATTGAATACAAAAGGAAATGAACAAATATCTAAAGTCAATCCACTACATGGGTGGTAATCCACTACATGGGTGGTAATCCACTACATGGGTGGTAATCATGCATAATAACTCAAAAGACAAAAAAGACATTGGTTAAAAAGTCATATAAAAACAAGATAAAGTCGTGCAAAACCCTGTCTAAATGACGATTGCCTCTTGGCTCTTTGGTGGAGAGGCGATCACCTGATCATCAGGCACAAACGACTCTCAAAAATAACAAGCTTTTCTCTATCTTAAGTAAACTATGTATACAGATATTCAAAACCTTAAACTAACCCCAACACTTTAACAGATCACATTAAAGTGTGGTATAACAAGAGTAATAAACAAAAAAAATGTTGAACAAGCGAATGACTTAAATTTTATGTAAATCTATGAATCAAGATTGAAAGTATAGAGATTGTTACTGAAATATGAACTTTTTCAAAGTGATTTGCTCTTAGAGATTGGCTTCAAGTATTCGACTTTACTTTAATGCAAGATACCCCTTTTCCTCCAAGAAAAAAAAAAGATTTTTGAAGCTTGAATCCTCCTTTTGATTCAAGAATGTCCCCTCTTCTTCCCCAAAATACTCTCCTCTCTTCTTTCCCTCTTTTTCTTTTTTTCAGTCATGGTCCAAATCTCTCCCCTTTTCTTTTTGTTGCTAACCCCTATTTAAGCTCCCCCCAAAGCTTCCCATCATGACCGCTATCACACCTTTCCCATCACCATCCCCTCTAGCCCTCCTTTTTTTTTTTCAAAAAAATACATTCATGCACGTCCCAATGCAAAGAGGTGAGGTGGTAGGTCCCTTCTTGCTGCCATTGACATGTTGCATTTAATGCAGTAGTAAGTGGGCGGCTGAAGAGGCGATCGACTCCTCGAGGGGGTGATCGCCTGATGACCCTCCTGGTCAGGAAGCGATCGCTTGTTGCTGAAAAGGCAATCACCTGTTGTTGAAGAGGCGATCACCTATTGTTGAAGAGGTGATCGCTTCTTCAGCCCTCAGGCTAGGGCTTGAATGTTGGGCCATGGGCTTGGTCTTGGGCCTAGTCGTTGGGCTTGACTTATTTAAGAGGAATTTAGGTTTTTTTCTTACATTTGAAGGTCAAACTCTTCATCATCGGGCTTTGTTGCAAGCCGATCAAACTTAACAACCGTAGTTCATCCCTTATCACGGGCTGACCAAACCAGGTGTCCACAACTACTATTCATAATATTTTAAATTATACAAATTTTATTTTCAAAGAAATTTATAGTTCTTTAAGGAAAGATACTATAATAAGAAAGATATTATAATAAAAATTTATTACATAATTTTTTATATTTCTAATTTAGATAAAGTATAATTTTTTATTTATTTGATTGGACCTTTCATAAATGTTAATTTTTGCATTTATGTTCACCCATAATCAAAATTTTGAATTAAATTGCTTAAAATAAGTTTTCACAATATAAAATTTGAGTAAATTTTTAAAATAATTTAAGAAATTCAAAATTTAATAAAAATATTAATATTTATGGAAGATATGACCAAATAAGTTAGCAAAAAAATATAAAATGTAAAATTTATTTAAATAAAAAATAAAAATTTTGTAATGAATTTTTATCATGAACTTATCATATTGTCTTATTTTATCATAATTTTTAATTTAAAATGTAAAAAATTATTATTTTAGAAAAGGCTTTATTTATATTTTCTATTTTCAAATGCAAAATTTTTAAAATAAGATAATTTATTTTTTGACATGATTTTTTTTTTTAAAATTGATATGAAAGATAAATAACTAAAAATGGTGTAAATGGTAGAAAGATAAAACTTTAAGGACTGAAAAGAAATATTTTGAGTTAAAAAATTACATTTTAGTCCACAATTGACCACAAAACTAGTGGAGGGATAAATTAGTGTAACGAAAACAAATTTTAGGAATGTCGTGATATATTTTTTCGAAAGAAAAGATTGACTAATGTATTTAACTAAATTTTATGAAAATTTTTGTTGATCCTTTGCATGATCAATGTGTTGATCAATCTCAAATCAACCTTGTTTTTTACTTTAATAATTAATTTTTATTACTAGTATGTGTGTTTAAGAATTTATCTTAGTTAGAACCAATGGTATGCTTAATGGATGAAGTTATGGAGCTCAAATTGTGACGAAGACGTAAAGACAGGGATGCTCATGAGTGGCATCACAATCATGAGCATTTTCATGATCCTAGAGGAGACAAATTAAGCGAATGTTCAAGAGGACAGTCCTCCTCATGATCTCTATTACGATCGTGATGATCTTTTCACGATCCTAAGGTTTCAAGAGCTCAAAGAACAAATTGAAGGCAGTCCTTCTCATGATCTTGGTCACGATTGTAAACAAACTCTTGGCCTTCACTTTGTAGCTCCCAACAACTAGTTCGTACAAGTAATGACTACATTTTTTTCCACACGGTCGTGACATGCATCCTCACGATCGTGAGCATGCTACATCCTACAAAAAGTGAAAAAACACATTAAATAAAGAAGAAGAAGGTGCAGACGTTTTGACTTGACTCCGATGGTTAGAATTTGAGTTTCTAACTATAAATATCTCCTCAAAACATATTGAAGAGGTTAGGAAGTTTGTTGGAAAGATTAAATGTGAAATTTATTGTTTTGAGAACTTCTTTCTATCATTTTTCTTTGTATTCGATTCTTGTAATCAAACTCTTGAAGAGAGTTGGGGAGTGCTATAGATAGGTTTCTCATTCTTGGGGTTAGAATGGTGGAAAGTGAGGAACTTTCAAATTATTAGGTTAAGCCCTTGTGAAAAAACACTTGTTGTAAAAAGTTGTGAGTGAGCCTTGAAAACTCAATTGGAAAGATTTAAGTGTGAGCCTTGAAAACACTTGGGAAGAGGTTTAAGTGTGAGCCTTGAAAACACTTGGGAAAAAGTTTAAGTGTGAGCCTTGAAAACACTTGGGAAGCCATTGAAAACACTATATTATAATCAATCTTGGAAATAAGATTGGTGTGAGTGATTGAAAAATACTAATTTAGAGATAAGTTAGGCGGGAGATGTAAGATTATTGAGAATCCGAACTCCCTATAATCATTTGTGTTTTTGTACTTGATCTTGTCTTTGTTGTCTTTCTTGTTCTTATTCATATTTATTCTTCCCTAAATCACCTTTATTTTCCCGTTAATTTTCAATTTTTCCTCTAAACCTCAATAAGTCTACTCATCCCCCTCAATTCATCACCTTTATTTTTCCTTTAATTTAACTTACAATTTCCCCTTTAATACCTACATTCTTTACTATTCATCCTTCTCTACGGCTTTTACAGTGTTAATAATTTAATCTTACTAGTATACAACGTATGTTTCACAAATGATTTTTTATTATTATTAGACCTATTTTTTATAAAATAAACTTTAATTTCAAATTAAATAATTTTACATGATTAGTAATTATTTGAAAGTAAATTTTCAATAAAAATGAAAAACTAAAAAGTACTAAAACATGTATTTTATTATATTCATTCAAAAAGATATAATTTTTAATTCAACAATATAATCTAAGTAAATTTTTTATTTAAAAACTATATTTTTATATTAATATTTTCTATTTCAACATTTTTATGTTATTATTTTCATAATTAATTTTATAAATAATTTTAATTTTAATTTTATTTATTTACTTATTAAATTTAATTTGATAAAAATTAAAGGTTACCAAATAAGGGTAAATTGAATTAATGTATTACATGAGTAATATTTAACCCCTTTAATTTCCATCCAAACACACCCTAAGAAATATAAAAATATAAAAAAATTAAAATTTACAAAGTTTGGAGTGAGGGTAAAGTCTTGCAAATCTGAGTCAAAGGAGAAGTTGTGGCGGCTGCGATTCATAAATTGCGTGCGCTTGCAGAACAAGAAATCCTTACGCAGCTCAAATTCAGATTACCTGTAGCAGGACCTTTAGGGTACCCTCTCACCCTCTTCTACCCTATATATATATATATAAACCCAGCTCCTGCAAAGAAACATACACAGCATAACAGAGATGACCATTGGAAATTTACAGGAAAAGAATCGTGAGACCATGGAAAACTTACCAGAAGAGAATCCGGAGGAAATTCTCACCCCTTCTCAGGGTCTAGAGACAACGGAGAACTTACAGGAAGAAAATCCTGAGGAAATTGTCACAGCTTCTCAGGATCTTGAGACACTGGAGGACTTACAGGAACAGAATCCTGATGAAAATGTCACAGCTTCTCAGTATGAAATTGTCGCTCCTTCTCAGGATGATAATATGTGCCATTCTCAGGATGATAATATGATCAGTTGTTGTGAGGAGGATGAAGATGAAAATTACAATTTCAGCAGCCCTGATCAACAAGGATATGGATATTCATCTCCTGATGAACGTTCTTATTCACTTTTCCAATCTTCATACACATGTCGTCCTCTGTCTTCAATTCGGGAAAAAGACCATCTTGAACAGGGTGATCAGATCATAATGCCACAATCTGTTTTGTACCATCTCCTCTATTCGCGTGTTGATTTTCCAATGCTATTCGAAATCCAAAACAGTAACAAAGGAAGGGTTTCACATTGCGGGGTTTATGAGTTCACTGCGGAGGAGGGTTCAGTGTTCTTGCCGGATTGGATGATGAAGAACCTGCAGCTCCAACAAGGTGAAATGTTGAGTCTGAAGAGTGTCAGCCTGGAGAAGGGAACTTTTGTAAAGCTGCAGCCTCATTCTGTGGAATTCCTGGAAATTCTTAATCCGAAAGCAGCCCTGGAAGAAAGTTTGAGCTCCAGGTTCTTTTGCCTCACTACTGGAGATACCATTACGATCAATTATAACCGTAAGGATTATGTTATTGATATTGTCGAGACCAGGCCATCTTCTGCTGTTTGCATTCTTGATACCGACTGTGAGGTTGATTTTGCTCCTCCTCTGGATTATGAAGAGCCAATAAATCCTGTGAAACAGATTAAACAAGAGGAAGAAGAGAAAGGGCCGACCAAGAAACAGAAGTTTGCTGCCTTTACAGGTAGAGCTAGACGTTTGGATGAGAAGCCTGGAGAAGAGTTGCCTTCCTATTTTTTTCAGGAAAAGATGCAACCAATTGATGCAGACACAAACACAGTAACTAAATCAGAACTCACACCAGGGAGATGTCTAGGAATTGGTAAGCTGGTGCTTGGTTCTTCTGATAATAAAAGCATACCAAAAGAGTCAGTAACCAAGATTGGCAAAACTGTAACTCCAAGGGTAGAAAAGTTTCAGCCATTCACTGGTAAGAAATATACATTGGGAGGATGACTTTGTTACATCTTTTTTTCCCTCAAACTTGCCATGGTAGTACATCAATTGTGTAAAAGATATTATCCGAGTAAATCTTTTATTCAACAGTCCAAATAACTTGTTATTGTAATTGGTGTAGAAAGAATTATCAGCCAATTCAATTTTCATGATTGCATTTATGTTTCTTGAAAACATGGTTTCCGCCAATCTGATATAACTAAGAGTAGGAGCCAACATACAGGTGCTGAATTTGATTACATGAGTATGCATGCAAATTAAACGAGTCATGTTTAAATTATAAGAGATAAAAGCATTTCCAATGGTGCTATTTATTTAGGTAATAAAAAGTATCTTAAAAAATTTTTAAATATAAAGAGTAAATAATTTTATTTAAATTTAATGCACTCTTTATACTTCACTTTCATTTTTATTTTATCCTAAAAGCATTTAACTTTAATTTTTTTCCCTCCTTTTTTTCTATTAGTTTTCCTCTTTTTATTTTTACAACAAAAAAAAAGTCAATAGAAAATAAGGATATGTATGGAAAATAGAAACAATATAGAGTTTGAATTTTGGCTCTCTACAAACTCACTCTCTATTGCATTTTGGCTATCTACAAACTCACTCTCTAATCTACAATTTAGATTTAGAGAGTGGGTTGAAGTCCTTTTTTTATAATCACTTTTTATAACAAATAGTTTTAGTGAATGAGTTGAAATCTTTTTTTTACCATCATTCTTTATAATAAAAAATTTAAATTAAATAAAAAATTAATTAGAGATGCTCTAACCTCTATGTAGTAATAGAGGTTTGTCATGCGTAGAACGGTCAGAAGTTGCACATCATCAGAAAAGGACAAACAACAAACTGAAGCACATAAAACTATCACAGTAAAATAATAAATCAAACATAGTTAAACCTCAAAAACAAAGTTGTCAACTCTGAAAACTCAGCTGAAGGTGGAGAAATTAAATGGTAAAATCTCCTTTTACGACATTAAAAGTTTTTCGGTTTAATTTCTAAATTCTAACCACTGCAGGGATGACACTCCCCTGCTATGTTCAAAAAATAAAAAAAATCATTTATCAATAATATATGCGGGAGGGGGCCTTTTTTTTTTTTTTTTTTTTTTTTGGGAAAATGTGGGGGCCCTTTTTCTGGTCACCTTGAGTAGGGTCAAATTAAAAATAAAGATTAAATTTTAATTATTTAATAAGAAAAAAATAAGTATAATTAATTATTTTGTATATAATTCAATTGAATTAAGAAAAGACTAATAACAATATTAATTTTGTTACAATTAAAAATAAAAATGTTTAATTGACTATTATATATATATATGTGTGTGTGTGAAATTTAATTGAATTTAATAATAAAAAACTAGTCATTAAAAAAAATAATTGATTGAAGAACTCTAAATATGGCAACTGAATCATTAAGAAAACCTACAGGAAAGGCATTGTGGGTTTCCTCCAATGACCAGCAAATTGGAAAGACCACAGAACACGATTGCCAAGTCCAAAACTACACAGAAAGAAAGTTTCAGGCATTCACTAGAAAGAAACACTCATTGGCAGGCTCAACCTTTATACTTATTATACAGATCATTATGCAAAATTCATTCAACCATCAGATTCTAAACCTCTCTTCATCTGTTAACAGTTTGTTTGGGAGATACATTATTAGCAAATGAACCTGCAACTACATTTGATTTTAAATCTTTTTCCAAGTATTGGTTTATGTTGTTTTCTCTTTATATTGTTCCAAACCCATATGCCCTCACAAGGAAAAGGGTCTTACTGGGACAAGTACAGCAGCATTATCAAATAACAGCTCTGGCAAATAGAGACATGTAAAAGAAAAGCAACTCAATAAGACAACAGTATTCAAGTCATCACTTTTAATCAGCAACCGGCCATATGCACCATATTAATCAAACTTTTCAGGTCGCAATTTTTAATTGGTAGAAAAAAAAAAGTTTAGACACCATATTATCTATATTCAAAAAGTTCGGACATCAACCATGTCATTATCTGAAAGAAAAATAATGTGGGAATAATTCATATTGAAACTGTCTACACTACTTCTAATGTGCGCATCAGCTCATGTGATAATAACAAAAAACCTTCAATATGATTGCAAACTTGCACAGGCCATCAAAAAGGAGCACAAACAATCTGAAAACAGAGTTACAGTCTGTTACATTGTGTTTCAGTCTTCCCGCCATCAGTTGTGACAATTTATCAGTTGTCTTCCTTTGCAATTTCTTCTTGTCCTGAGACAGTAAAAAGGTTGTGATGGCCCTGGCAAAAAAACAGAGAAGACATGGTAATAAGCTCATTAAATTTAAAAAAAAAAAAAAAAAAACTGAATGAAAAAAGCAGCACTGTCCATAGATGTGAATACCAATAACACAGTACAGTCCTCACCTTGATTGCAATTCATGAATGCCTCCATATAATCGATCTACACAACTTCTGAAGCACAATATAAGGTCAAACAATATAAATGAGTGCTTGTAAAGAGGTTGACAACATTCACCTAGAAGAGCTTTCTCAACAATTAAATAGAGGCACACTTCATGGGACCAAATAAATCATCCGGATTCCTTGCTCCATCCATGCCGTTTGAAAAATCCAACTCGACACCTCAAAGATTCAAACATGATATAATATCATAAGTTTGCGACAAAACAATACATCATCCATCTCCTCCCAAAGAACCTGGTATTGCCTCAATCTTGAAAGCAACTGCAACATGCATCAGAGTTTTCACTGTCTTCCACTCCAAGCACCAATAAGTGCAAGTTCTACTCATCTGAGCTTCAAGAGAAAATTATGAATTCTTAGGCTTTGCCATACCAGACACCATAAGACTGGTATCTAGTGGAATTCTAATATCATATCCCCAAGGGAATGCATCCCAGCCCCAATCTCTGTCATATATTATGATGCAAAATCATAAGGAAGCCCCTGGTTAAACCCCACAGTCAGGAATGTGAAATTAAAGGGGGAAAAAATTCACGTGGCTCACTTTTGGAATCTATTGCAAAATTCCTGAAATGGTTTGAATTCTTCTTGCCATTTAGAGAAATGCCTCTTCAACAAATTATAAGCTTTCATTTCCTGGGAGCTGAAGTCCATAGCACCAGCATCAAATTTCATGTGAATGGGGCATAGATCATCAAAGAATTCTTGTCCCACAGTTTCCACCTTCTTGTTGCAGGTGGGATCTTTTTCATGCACTTTCGCTATAATGAAAGCAAATCTATTATCCTTATGGACATAGTTGCTCTCTTTGTGGCCTTCAGTAGAGCACTGAACTGCAACAGGATGGTATAAACATAAAGACTTTGGTTTTCCAGAATCAACCCAGATGTCATCTCTGTCATCAGCAAGGGAGACAGCATCATCATCATCATCGTGAAGCTCAACAGTAGAATCTGGCATGGCCATTTCTCTGGCCACTTGCATTACTTCAATGCAGCGATTCCTTAGTTCCATCTCTGGTGAAAATGTACCTATTTCATCCTGTGAATTTGGGCAGCCATTACGTAACTCATGGAGTGTAGTCAAAATAGGAAGAGGAAGAACTGGACCAACAAGGGCATCAGTACATGGTACTTTAGATGACCACCTACTACTACGGCTCGAAGGCTTCCTGAAGAAAAATGGAGGTAGCTGGGGTATGTCTGGAACAACTAAAAATTCTAAAGCAACCTTCTTCTTGTCCATAAGTACTTCAAGAAATTCAGAGTAGCTGGAAAAGGCAAGCTGTAAGAGTTCCATTGGCAAGCTTGCCCACATGCTCTTCAAAGCAACCTCATGTATGCTTGTTGGCAAGTTTACATTGTTAAAAACAACACTAATAGCAGGGGATGTTCTAAATTGACTGAAACCACAAATCTTTAACTTCTCACATAGTATTTCATGAAAGTCTAGACTAAATGATTCCTTTTGTTGAGGATCGCCGCAAGTCTTCATCAGATTTAAATCCAAGACTTGAGAAAGATTACCATTGATATATGCGCAGAGATAATCCAGTTCCAAATACTTAAATTTTCTAGGAAACTTGTATTGCTCATCACCAAAGGAGAAAAGCAAGTTGTCTTCAGAACACAACAACGGATCTTTATGAGCTTCTTCTAACTTTCTAACCAAATCCCATGATGCATAATATCTCTGTGACTCAAGCTTCCCTGAGGACATCAATCTTATCAAAGTAAATCCACCAAATTCATCAGACTCAAAGAACAATGATGAGAGATCTTTGCTTAAAATGCCAAAGCCCAAAACTATGTCTTTCTTCTGTTGCCAATCAATCCATTCAGGAAGTGCATCCTTCAAAAACTCTTCCTTTAGAAGACAACTTCCACACTGGCACTTATTACCCAACAACAAAAGATCAGAAGGGAGCTCCCACGCATAGGCAGATTTGGAAATTTTTGCAATTTCTGAAGCAATAGACCCTTTTGGACCAGGCAGAGGTGGTCCATAGCAAAAGAGACTGAACTCACAATTCCAAAATGATCCCAGTACAATGCCAGAACCCGAGGTATTTGCCCATTCATGTGTGTTGTTCCTTGAGTTTGATCTAAAATCAGACAATTTAAACACATCAATGTAACAAGGATTATCAAGACCATGAGCCCACTGCAACACTGGCATCAATGGATTGCGCACATCACATAAAACTAACATGTTATCGGAAGCCAAAACAAAATGAAAATGATCAGAAACTGCCTTTGTAAAAGCCAGGAACCGTTCTTTTTCTGCTGGAGCATACACACCAAACATATCAATACTTGCTAAACAAGTCACTTTCAACTCATCATACCTCCAATCAACCAAAAAAACTGCATCTGAGCATGCAACAATCAAAATCCTGGGATGCCAACTGAAGTGACATCCCAACCATTTACGATTCTTGGACTTATCCAAATCATCCCACAATACTTTCAACCTGGTTCCTCTAAAATAACAATTAGAACTATCAGAGTTCAAATCAAACAAAAACAATCCACCATTCTCCAACAAAACCACACTTTCCTCTATCAGGTGTGGATTCCAACAAGCATCCACAACAGAGCAACTCTTAAAAATCTTGCAACCAACATAAACCAAAATAGGCCTTTCACTAATTTCACCAATCTTAACACAGAACCAATGCACAGAATACATAGTGTAAACCAACAAATACCCAATAGTCTTAGAACTACAAGAAGTAGCATTACCTTCAAAATGTTCTGAATCCCCAATTGGGTTTACCAAAATCCTCACAATCCTTTGATTCAAACACTTGTTAGCAACAAAGACACCACCTTTGGAATCCCCAACAGCGCATAAACTCCCTTCTTTCACAGAAAGTAACAAAAACCCAACTTGATCATGGTTACACCCAGTTGAGAAAAACACAATGACACTATTATCATCAGGGCACTTAAGGAATTGAAGGCAGTTATGTGCTAGCAAAGAAGCAGCATTGTCATGGAACTGTGGGCCAAAGAGGGAAGCAATGGAGGAGGCAGTGGAAAGAGGGATAGGAGAATCGAGTGTTGTTGAAGTGCCGAGGAACCTTGATAAAGAAAGCTTTGGAGGTGGATTTAGAAGTGGAGGAAACAGAGAAGAAGAGCTATAGAGTTGAGTTAAAGTTTCAGGTTTTGGATTAAAGAACAGAGGACCAAGGATGGCTTTTGAGGTGGGATTTGAGAGGAGTAGAGGTGCATTAAAGACGCTTCCAATAGGAAATATAGATTTCCATTCCTCTGATAAGTCCATGTTATTGGTAAATTTGCAGAAATTCAAATTAGCGAAGCAAAGAATTCAAAAATATAGCTTCTTAAACGTTGATAACAGAGTACGTAAAGAAAAAAGAAACAACCTTTCAGTGATAAAAAGAAGATCCAAGATGCTTACTGGGTTTTCAGCCATGTGGGTACTCTGATCGGAGCCGGAGCCAGTTGAACTCCGGCAATGGGTTTTTGCAGAATAAGAGCAAATTTTGCAGCTGCTCTGAAGGAGGAAGAAGAAGCATACGAGAAGCGAGAGTTGCCAGTTTAATTGGTGGGTTAATTGAAAAAACCTGAGTTCTAAGTTTTGCCCCTTAAATAAAGGGTTAATTACTTTAGTCCCTGATATTTGACATAATATATCAACAGGTCCATATAATTTTAAAATTAAATAAATACTTCTTTGGATTTAATGTTATCACCTACTATATGATTTTTTTTCCCTAAAATAATACCACTAAGTGGCATTAAAAAAATAATAAAATTTCACTTGTATATGTTGATAATTCCATAAATAAGTGCCAGAAGTTAAACTCCAGGAGAATAAAAATATCTCGTATTGTTGGTCTGATAGTAAATATGTCATGAGATATCTGATTCTGGATTGAATCAAATCCTCTTTATAATAATGGTAAAAAAAAAAAATGAAAAAATAAACATAAATTGCATTTTTTCTCTCTCTATTCTATTCCTGTATAATTTTGTAAATTTTTCTCCATAATTTTATAAGCACTATGAGCTAAAAAGATTTGCTTGCAGTAGTTTGATCCATTGCAAGTGGTGAGTAGCTTCTACCCACATGTCGACCTGTCTGTGCACCCTTTAAGTAATAGATTGAGTTTAGAGGTTGGTTTAATGAAAAATAAAGATAGGAATCTAAATTTTAACATTTGGTTGATTAAAATTTTGTATGAAAATAAAAATAAATTTTTTCATCAATATAAATCACCCATTCAAAAAACAAATTCTTATTTTCATAAAAATTAAGTTAAACTAATTATAATTCATAAAAAAATTTAAATGTTGTCATATATTATTAAAATTTATGAAATAGAAAATATTTTTTTGAAGTGATGATACAAAATATATAAATTAATAAAAATAAATATTTAATATATTTTTATATATAAATAATATTGATTTTGAAACCAAATACTTCGTTAAAATCTGCATTCTATTTCCCATTCTTCTTTATTTCCATTCTTAGTCCGATTTCAATCCTAATTCCATAACATCAACCCAACCACCCCTTAATATATGCCTGTAAAAGCCATACAAAAAATGCAATGGTACCATGGAGAAAAACATAAATAGAAATCACTAACAATCGTAACAATTCTGAGAGCAGCACGAAAACATAATAACAGCACAGTACTGATTATAAAAAGATATTTACCAAAAGATCAGCAAAACCTAATGAATGTCTCTCTTAGATAACAAGTTTTCAATTTCTGCTCAGGCTATCAAATAATTTTTCAGATTTATTCATGTCAAAACTCATATATATGTCTATCATAGAATACATAACTTATCAGCGTTGATTGAAGCGAAAGCAAATCGAAGAATAGAATCAGAATTTCAGTTTCCGTTCAATTTCAAGCATTCCTTCCTAGCTCACCTCAGACTACGTATAATTACATTTCACCATGTAAAACCAAGACTGCAGCTAAAACAGAAGATAAGAACTGAAAATTAAATGAATACAAAGATTCAATTGACATAGCAAGTTGTTTTTAGGAAGACAGGTGCATGGAAAGTTGAACTTATTTTTTGATATGGAGCAGATTTTGAGCAAAATTTGAGTATGATGCCATTCTTCGATGATAAGAGTAGCGGAAATGGTAGTGCAAGACTGGATGTATCAAGCAGCTACCAGTAAAGGCAATGCAATCATGGCTACAGCAAACTTCATATGGATAGTTAACCCTTTGTATCAGCAAGATGGACAATGGCAGCTCTGCACAGTAAGTCTGCAACCAAAACCAAATGAAAGAAAGAAAACATGTGATATCCTTACTTGTCAGAAATGCACTCAGATTAACCATGCCATCAAAGAACACTGGTGTACTGCATTGTGGGAAAATTTTCTAATGCAAACACAATGCAGGGACCCCAGAAACTAGGACAGAACTTCATAATGCAAAAGAACAACAAACTCATGCAAAATAGGTTAGTGGTTCCAGAACTTCAAAAATCAGCTGATGAGTGATAGGCAGTAAATTTTGCATTTATATGTCATTTTTTACTGTTGTAGGCAAAAATAAAGAGAAGTAAAATGAAATCAGAAGTTGAAGAAAAAAGTAGAACTTAAGGATTGAGTCAAATAACCTCCTCTAGTTTATATCATCATCATTTCATGGAATCAGAGATCAATCAAAGACTCAACAACTACTGGTTCCCTATAGCATTTATAATATATACAAACAATTAAATATATCTGAACATGTGCCCTCAAGCAAGAGCACAGAGCTAATCAGATCCAGCTTGTCAAAAAATGTGGTTTATATATTAGTTCCCAAATGAAATGTTTGAATTAGATCTTTTTTATATATTTTTTCGAAGCTTTATGACCAGGTTTATTATGCTTTCATGAAATGTTAAATGCAAAGCAATACACAATGCAGCTTTATTTATCAAAGAACATTTTTTTTACCCAACAATGAAATGTAAGCCAATTTCCACATGCTTCCAATAAACTTGAAAAAAGAAATTGAGTACATTTACACAAAGGAAAGTTAATTCATTGGCTATACATCTTTCCGAAGATGTAGTTTATAATCATGTGGAATGGCAAAAGAGAATCCATATGGCTGACCACAATTAATTTGGGATTGAGGCTCAGTTGAGTTGAGTTGAGTTTACCCAAAGGAAAGTGCAAGTAGTGTTGATGCAACTAGATTATTTATTAAGATTATCTACAAATACACAAGGAAATCATTAGTACAGCACCTGCCCAAAATGTTATCATTGTTTAATATACCATAGGCTTCGTTGGTTAACCAGGCTGGCTGCATCTGTCAACTAGAACAGTACCAGGAAATCCATTCTGTTGTAAAACGCAGACAAAACTATAACAAAACATAAAGTATGACACTATTAATATTTAACTCTGATGCCATTATGTCAAAACAATTTTTAATGCAATTATTAGATACAAGTAGCATAATCTACTGATTCATTCCTAAGAGGGGAAACAATGTGGAAAACAAGAATAAATAGCTAAAGTAAACCAACAATACCTGGTTATTATCGGCCTTCCTTTCAATTTCTCCTTTCTGCTAGCCAACTATAGCAAAATTCCCTTCAGCATAAAATGTACAGATAAATTATCAACAGTTTTCCAGCCTGTGGAAATAACAGAATCAAGCATCTTTTCCATTTCAGAGGCTGAACCAGTGAAAGTACAAATTATATCCATCCTAGCTTTTTTCAGATTCAATCTTTTTCTTCAAAGACTGCCAAAACTTAGAGCCTTTAGGATGAAGTTGTACATATCGCTTGACAAATATTTTATCTGAGCATCCAACTACAGTACTCAATGAAAGCATGGGGTCAACTTTTCCTTGATCTTTCAGCCAATCATACATTGCCAACTTAAGCTTGATTGTTGGTATTGTATAGCAAAGAAACGCAGGAAATGAGACTAATGATGACATGGGATATCCCAATTCATTTACAAGGAAATCAATCTTCATTTTAATGACCTCCTTTTTCTGGTTAAGAATTTGAGGTGATGCTTTGACCATTTCACAAACTTCCTTTCTTTCCAAGCCTGCTTGCATGATCCAATCAAATCTCTCTTGGAGCTCTGTTCCTTTGCCTCGGAAAACCTTGAGTGCCTTTTCCATTTCATTTGAGTTCTCTACAAATCCTATGTCCAAGAGGAACTTATTCTTCAGCATTTGGGATCTTAGCCTCTCTCCTGAGTTTGGCAGAGGTTCAACTTTAGAACCCATTACCCAATTCTTGATTTCTTGTGGGTTCTGCAGAATGATATCACAAAGTCGCTTCTTTCCAACACTTAAACAAGAAAGCAAGCTGTTGGTTTTCTTCAATCTACATGAACCTAGCATAAGTGGGTGAGAACGTATGATCTTCCCAATCTCCAGTGTCTCCATCTCAATCTCCGTGAGGAAAAGAAAGCATTGCCTCATATTCAAAAGAAATCTCCCAATTTGCATTTTTGGAAATTCTAGAAACATGGAACATATTTCGTTTACTGAGGATCCAAATTTAACTAGAAACCCAATTAGATGTAGCGTCCTATTCCCTGAACCCTCAAAAAGGAACCCTGGACTTCGTATTATTAATCCACCTAACTGTTCCTCATTGTAACCAGTCTTGCTGAATAAGTTTAGAAGAACATGCAACTGCCTCCAGTTATACGAACACTTCTCAGACAAATGCTTCTCAATCCAAGAAAATTCAATTCCTACTTTCCTCAATAATTCTATCGACTTAATAAAATCGACATTGACATTACCAATCAAAAGATAGGGGTTACAAACAACTGCTTTACCCATAAAAGACCTCTCAAAACCCAATTCTTGGTAAGCTCGAAATTTCATTGCCAAGACCCCACAATCATACAGAAAAACTTCTCCTGCTTCTTTATAAATCCTACCTATCTTATTTCTGGGAATCCCATAGTTACACAAAGTATGAAAATTCTTGAGCAGCAATCCATCATCACTCAAAAACATCAAATCGCGTGGAAGAAAAGGCTCATACTCATAAGGCTTTAAACCCAAACTCTCAAAGAAAGGCTCAAATTCATTGATGGGGTGATACCGCAAGAAACGAGTGACTGAACGCCCAACATCTGCCCCAATATCAACCTTTTTCAATAACTTCCCAAGAAAAAATGGTGAATTTTTACTCATATGTTCTGCATCAGTAATTTGCAAGCTTCTAGTGGAATGCAAGTACTCTGAAAGTGCAGCCTGGGCTTGGTTTCTGGCAGCATCAGAGATATGGTCGACATCTACTGAAGTTTCATCTACATTGTCATAATAAATTACTTTTTTCGTCCTATAAAACCTAGGATTATTTGCAGTGCACAGAAAAGAACCAACTGGCGAAAATGGGAATTTGCAGCTACCAACAGAATCTGAAAAAACCCATTTGAGTGCTCGAAGTTTATGCAAATGGGTCATGGCTAGTTTGTTATGTATGTTAAAGATTTGCCAAAAAAAATTCCTTGTCAGAAAAGAGGCAAAAATCTATAAACTTGATAAAAAAAAAAGAGATGAAAGGTTCCAATTTGGGTATCTGTACCTTATAATTCTTAACGGGTTAGTTCAGTTCTGCGTCTGCTGATAGAGATTCGGAGATTGAGTTGTGAGGTTTCTTTTTCTCGCTGGTTCAGTTGAGCCACTTCTAAAGGTTATGGTTTCTGCAGCTGCAGTGCTGCTGGTGCTTTTGTTTGAGCTTTTGAACTCGAACGATATAAGGTTTTGAAAGGGCATTTGGGTCTTCTGAAATTTTCTATTTAAAAACAAATTTAAACTATTTCTTTCGTCCGACGTGGCACCTCAATTCCTCATTTTTCCTGTTTCTCTTTTCTCTGCGTATTTTCAGTGTTCTGTCAAGCCTTTTTTGATGATTCCAGGAACCATATGCACGACTGGCTTATCTTACTACTACTTTTTGTTATAGAGATTATTCTCTCTGTCATCCATCCTTTTTATTGGTTCGCTGGTAAAGATATGATGCAAGACCTATAATATCCATTCCAGGACAGCACAGTGCCTACATGGTTTGTGTCGGTAAGTTTTTGCTTCTTCACAATTCAACAAGTTTTAATACATTTGTTAATACCCTTTTGATTTTAATTGTGATTAATGGCTTTTTTTTTTCCTTTTGGATTTTGATGGTCAGTTGTATGCAGTTTTGTTGCCTATTGCAATTTTTGTGTTCTTTTATATGCGATGAAGAGATGTTTATGATCTGCACCACAGCATTTTAGGTAATTCTATTCTTGGAATATTGATCACTTCTTGAAATTCTGAAACAATATGGAAGTGAAGATTGATTTGTTAATTTTGAACTGCAGGCCTATTGTTCTCCGTGTTGATTACTGCTGTCATAACGGATGCAATTAAAAATGCAGTTCGTCGGACCATGTATTGCACGCCAAATGTTTGATAACATGTGTGAACGAAAGCTCATAATTTCACCAGCTACGTAGAAGGTTGTTAACAGTCTGATATCCGCTATATATTGATGTTGTTGGGAAAATTCTTATCTTCCCTGTTTTTCTGTGATCTCCAAACAATTGCTTAAGTGTTAAATATTTAACTTCCATGAGTAGATCACACAGAAAAAGCTGCAAAGGATGAAAGATGTGACTTCATACTTTATCCATCTTCACAATATTGAAGGCAAAAGTGTCAAAATATTTAGTTCCCCCTTACCCTCTACCAAAAGCAGCATTTCATAATAGACATCTCAATCTGGATGACATGACTCACTTCTTTTCTTTTTTTTTTTTTTTTTGGTTTTGGTGTGGGTTGAGATAAAGGATTAAGTAGACTTATCTAAATTTTTCCACTTTCGACCTTCTTTGGCTACAGTCTGAAAACAGCTTATTTATAGGGCATTTCTATTTGGTTCTACATTACAGTAAGTTGGTGAGCTGTTTACACAGACGATGCAAGTAATATTTACTATTTTTTCCCTATGCTTTGTTAGAGACGTTTATGTGGAAACAAGCAACAACATCTGGTACTCCATCTTTTGCACGTGGTAGCCATACTTGCTCATCTTGGAAGAACAAAATCATAGTGATTGGTGGTGAAGATGGGCATGATTGTTGTTTGTCTGATGTACACATCCTTGATGCAGGTTTTGCTTCTTATTATATATACAATATACATGCATAATGATGCACAAAATGTATTAATGTCGAGTGTCAACATAACTAAGCAACTACTAATGTATTTGTCTATGTGGACCAAGATATTCCAATTAATTTTATATTTTCTTCTGTGCAATGTTTGACATTCTTTGATTTGTCAGAAACTCTTGTATAGAAGGAACTCAATACTATGGGTCAGAGGTTGCCACCTCGAGCTGGTCATTCAACTGTTGCTTGTAGCAAGAACTTATTATTTTTGGGTGATTTACAGATGCACAAAATCTTTATGATGACCTTCATATGCTTGATGTTGGTATGTATAATACTGTTATCTACAGAATTCTTAGTGGCCATCCAAAATCTATTTCCTTGTCTTTCCTTTCCATTCTAAGGAGTATTGTAACATAGTTGACAACTTTTAAGTTGAAAGACATGTACTCAGGTTTGGCAGACATGTAATTCATGACAAAAGCTAAAATGCAAGTGACATGGGTGCTTTGTGAACTTTACGTAGGACTAATTCAATTGAATTTGTTTGACCCACCTGCTTGAATGTGATCACTGGTCCAATAAGGATCTTATGATAATGGGAAACATCTTCCATATGCTGTTTTAGTAACTGGATTTCTTGTGTGAGTGTTGGAAGGTCAGTTGTAATAGTTTTTGGAACCTACGTACTTATCTTGTTTGGAGTTGCCAAGACTATGCGTTCCTCTCTACCTTTATTTAATCCAAGCTATCACCTACCATAATTTTTTTCTCAATGGCTATAAAAAAATTTAGCTGATTGCTTGGGTCTATTTATCTTTTATTCTTCTAATCATCCACATTTCATGATTTGTATAGATACTAGTGTATGGACAAAGATAATGACTTCTGGAATTGGACCTTTTCAAGATTTTCTATGTCTGGGGATTGTTTAGATCCACAGATTGGTGGTGTACTTGTGTTCATAGGTGGTTGCAGTAAGAGTGTCGAGGCATTGGATGATATGTATTACTTGTATACAGGTATAGTACAGTTTTTTCAATATTTCCCTGAACTAAAATATCTTATCTAACCTACTTTTGGTGAATTTGATTATGTTACTCCTAAAATCCTTAAAAGAGCCTAGACTTTTGTAGTTTTTGGATTGCCTGATAAATTGTCTGATTTTAGGATTTGCAATCATACGAGATGAACTGTGGCTAGAAAAATTATCCTTGAGGAAGCAATTGAAGCTTAAGTGCCAAGAACAAAATCTTAATTCTCCTGTACTTGATAAAGCTCTGGTTAGGATTGACACAAGTGTTGATTTTCACTATACTGTGCCCAGTTATGCGCAACCAAGTAAGAGTTGGATTACAATCTTTCTTTTAGTCATTAATTGTATTTTATATAATAAGTTGAAGTCAATTATTGTGGATATTCAACATATGAACCTTAAGAAAATGGATGGTTTGATGTGCACATCCATTTATGCCTTTAAATGTGTGTAGGAACCATGAAGTTGTAGAACACATGAATTTGATTGATGTCTTATAAACATACAAGCTCTATGAGATCACCTTGATGTTATTTTAATGAATTAACTGCTGATCTCTTGCTTGATAGTTAATGGCACTTGGTTGATTTAGGAGTAGCATGTTTGGTTCAGCTGATATACATTGATTGCATAGTGGTCGTAGTGACAAAAATTTATATGTGAAGGATTTTGAGTTGTTATACCAAACATTAATTTTTTATTTCCAGGCAGGGAGAACTTGCAATTGAATCAAGTACATCTTTATCAAGGGAAGAAGACCTTTCAAGCCAAAGTTGCTGAAAGCTTCCCACATGGATATACCATTGAAACCATTATTGACAGGGAGCCTCTATGTGGAATACTGTTTGCCAACAAGCTGTTCTCTCCTTAGATGTCTAATCAAAGTAATAGTGGATGAGAAAATGGCAATTCCTTTGTTTTTCTATTATCAATAGTGATTTCCTTTTCTTTGATCTATGGTTATCCTATAATGGTGTGTGATTTCATCAGGAAAAGGCCTGGTGGGGAAACTAGTGCTTTGTTGAATGGTGATCGCAACAGCAAATCAAAGATATCCAGAACCCTTAAATGGGATGGAATAGATCATGAGCAACCAGACGACATTCATGGGAATGAAACCAAATCACATGAATCCAACTCGGAGGCTGATGTTGCTCCTGAGTTGAAGACTCTTAACTTCTAATGGTTCTCAGCTCTATAAGGTCTAAGCCTTTGCTTCCCATTTGGAAGTACTCCCTTCCTATCTTGAGTATCATGTCTTCATGACAATGTAGAGGAACTGTGTTAAATTTAGCGTGTGTGACCAATGATGGGAACTGCAACTTACAGTTACCATCTTTCTTGTGGTTTATTTTGTGATAGAAAATCGCACCATACCATAGCATCTATTATTGAATTAAGTTAGGATAACTCTTAAGTAGTTAATGAATTAATGATCCATGTCAACTCATCAGTAAGACACGGAGAGTATTTTTGAGGAACTCCAAACATTTGTTCTTGTTGGTTCGCCTTGCTGCATAGCTTCAGAATGTTTAATGCTGATGCAATTCAAAATTGGGAAATGGGAGCATTGAAAAAAAAAAAATTTCATCTGCTTATTTTTTACTGTTCTCAAATTATTGAGGAAAAAAAGTAAGAAGTGAAAAAAAAAAAGGTTATCATGATCACAGAATGATTGGTTAATCATGCATTCCTTTGGTACTAGGATTTTCCATACCAAAAACCTCTTGTATTTTCTCCTTTTGACGAGTGCAGCATTTTTTTAACTCCTAAAATACCACTTTTCATTATGACACTATCGGCAGTTGTTCAAACATTGAATGAAAAACTAATTCGTATGTGCAATTGTCCATTTACATATTGGTTGACTTCTTGTGCAGGTCCCTACAAACCCATATCCATTTGTAGCTCTGAATTTAAATGATGCTATGATAAGTGATGTACCAAACTGTGATCATGAATTCCCAAAGGATTTTCCTACCCCAGCCAAGAATCTATCGCTTTATCCCTAAAGCAAGGTGAGAGACCATTTAATTTATGGTCAGTTAACGATGGCAAAGTCCAACCAGCCCTAAACCAAGGTGTAACATGTTAGATTAGTTCAGGAAAGCATAAACTATTTATAGGTTTGATTTGTTTGGAAGGGATGTGAGCCAGGATGTTAAGATTATTTCATACATATAACATATATTGATAGATGACATTTTATGCCTATTCCAAAGGAAATGATTTTCAGTACATTAATCATGTGATGGAGGGATGTCGTATGAGATTGGGATTCTATTTAATGTTTTCATTGCTTGGCGTTTTTAGATAGCAAACAAAATTCAAGCTACATGGTGCTAATTTATGTTTTCTTGAAATTTTAGTTATGATCCACAAGAAGTTGCTTTAGAATTCAATACTGCAAGAATTCTAATCTAGGGAATCTTATTTATATATGAGTTTTGTTTTCATCATCTGGAATGATTTCTGAGCTATTGAGTTAATTTAAAATTTGTATCCATATTTAAGACTCCGATTTGACAGACATGTTTCTCAAGTTCATATTTAGTGTCATGCAAAGACTAGGTCAAGCCCTGCACTTGCTGCACTTGATGGGAAGGGGACGACTGCATTCGTTTTCCATCTGATATGTAGGCCTAAAAAGAATGTCAGGACTAAATATCTTTTTCAACATTGTTTGAATTTTTATTGCCTATAATCTTTGTGCCTTAGGATTTCACAGTCATAATCAAGGTACTTATGTAAAGAACATTTCAGGATGATTGATATACTCAAATTAATCATGAGTTTACATGCCTTCTAAGGCTATAATAAGAAGAAAACTTCCTTGGATTCATCATAATTCAACTCCCTTAGCATTTTAATTTATTGTGGAAAATAACTATGCTACCCATATCAATATGGTTATTAATTTGACATTCAGATCCTTGGATTGCATGAACTGTAGCCTATTAATATATATTTGTATGTTTGGCAACAATTCAATGCTAATATAATTGCTAAGCTCAATGCAATTCAACTGTCGCCTCTTGATTTTCAGGCTTCTGCTCTTTGTTTGTACTACAGACATCGTATTTAAGGTGTTTGTTTTAGGTTTGATTTTGCAATTGGGAACATAAACAGATGCACAAATGCATATCATTACAAGTAACATTATGGATGGTTCTTATTTGTTTAATGTTTACTAGTTCTTTGTGGGTTAGGTTTGAATTTATCATTGGTCATGGATGCAAGTTATTTATGTTGGACGCCCTGTATTTCTGCTGTATTTATGGTGCGTGGTTGCGGTTGTTTTGGAGTACATAATGTTTAATATTTTTATTCAATCCTGATTCTGGGTTTGTTCAAAAAAAATTTGATTTACATGATTGATAGTTTTTTTTTTCAGTGCAAATGTATTTGGATTTTCTACCAAATCAATGCAATTTATTAATGACCGAGAAGGGAACATTTGCTCTTTTTAGTGTGAGAGAGCTGGTTGAATTGGCAGCAGAGAACATAGATTTGACCATATTCTCTGTATGCTTTTTTTATAATTTTTACTTAGTTTTTAATTATTATTAACAAAGATATAAAAGAATGTTTGCAATCAAATAAAACTGTATATATTGAACAATTGTATTATTTGTAATGAGAGTTATTGAAAACCAATTACTTATATTACAAGCAGGGGGCCCACGCAATGTGTGGAATAATAAATTTTGTTAACAATATTTTATTTGAGAATATGAAATAAAGTTATATATAATTGAAAATAATTGTTTTCTGAAATTCGTAAGAAAATAATAAAATATTGATGTTAGTTATATTTTGAAATGGGAATAAATAAATAAGATGTTTATTTTAAAAGCTTTATATTGACTCTACGCTGTTACAACTTGAATTGGTCAACAATAATTAATCAGTTTTATGTTTGGAGACTTTGTTTGCATCAGTTTTGCTTTGCATGATGATGTAGCGTCACCAATATGCGGTGGTAGGTCTTTTTGAATTATTTTTTGGATATGATTTTCTTATAACTTGCAGGTGATGACGATGATTTGTCTAAATCAGATTCAAAAAGAAGGACTTTGACACTTAAATAAGAGAGTGGGAGGGTGCTGGTTCCTAGGGGCAATTCAACTTCTGCGAGCTTAGAGTCCTCAATCATTCTATATAGGGATAAGGTTCATTTAAACCCCTCAAGTTTACCCAGAAGCTCAGATAAGCTTTCTATTTTTTTTTGGCTCAAATAAGTTAGGGTTTTATTAAAAAGGCTCATTTGAGCCCCTCTTTGCAGACAAATTTTAACTCCGTTAAGTCAAGTGATGACATGGCAAACTACCCACCACTTTAGACCCTCATTTCAACTCTACACAACACCAACCATAATATAATTCATTTTAATAATAATTATCATTATTATCATTTCAAAAAATTAAATAAAAAAGTCACACTTGTCTTCTCCTTCACCATTCTATCTCCTCCTATCTCGTTATGCACGTTAAAAGCACTTGTAGAGAGAGAAAGTCGACCCAATCCAACCAACCAAACTCATAATTTCTTTCTCCAACCATTGCCCAACCAAAAAAAAAAAACAACATTTCTCTCGTTCTTCTTTTGTTTTTCTCTTTTCTTTGTTCTTATGGTAAGTGATGTTTTGATTTTTTTTTTTTTTTTTTGAGAATGTAAGTTTCATTAAGAAATAGAACAGGAGCATTAGCAGCGCTAGGAATACAAACTACAAAAAAATCAGGGCCACTCGACCTCTATACAGTCCAGGTCGTTCAGGGATTACCCAATAGTAATCACTAACAGCTAAACAACTGACTAACACAGACAACGAGCAACACAAATAAAACCAAGCTAACAAAGAATAATTAAGACCCCTAT
Organism: Mallotus repandus; assembly: GCA_949671775.1. Lineage (NCBI taxonomy): Eukaryota > Viridiplantae > Streptophyta > Magnoliopsida > Malpighiales > Euphorbiaceae > Mallotus > Mallotus repandus. The sequence continues at coordinate 32,361 of CATIWM010566995.1, forward strand.
CTTTCCTCAGAGTACAATTAAGCTCTATAGGGGCATTACCTCTTATATCTCCTTCTAGCAGCAAAATATCATGCTTGGACAACTAGATGTTTTGATTTTCATTAAACATTTCTTCAGCTATCATATCAAAATTAGGTAGAATTGAATTAAAAGTTATGGAGTTTGTTGGCAAAATAGTGAAGAAGGAGTTTACAAACATTACCCATTCTCATACGTTGCCTTCAATAAGGACTCTTTCTCTAACAAACTAGATACATTAGACTGCAGATGTGCTTTTTCTGCCAAGAAATTTTCCTTAGCATTATGTAGTTCAAGATTGCTATGTTTTATGTAAAAACGATTGGAACTTTGAAGAGAACATTTGCATTTGCTGCCACCAACTTATCATGTTATATGCCATCCATCTTTTCCCTATCTTCCTCGCTATCCTCCTTCCCCCAAGTCTTGCTCCAGGCATGCCAAATTGAGATTGCCAGTAGAAAAATTGAAGAAAAATAAGAGAATTACAAAATTGTTATGCCAAAATCAAAATTTAGACATTACGACAGGAATTACTAGTCTTAGATCCAATTATGCCTCCTAAGCCACTGGTTTATATCAACATCCACCTACAAATCCACTAGAGGCTAAAGGCGGTAGTGAGAAACTATGACACTTATATCGAACTGAGAAAATGATAAAGTGCTGAACAACACTACATCATCAAGCATTCATGTGCCTCCTTATAAGCCATGGAAACAAATAGTTTGAAGTGATACATCAATGGAATTGCAGAAGGAAAAACTCAAGGATAGAGTGACCCGAGTTGTCTCATCTGCTCCTAGAGAGTTTTCTAAAATTGCTTCAGCTAACACTCATATTGAGCAGTGAAAATGGCCAGAGAGACAACACCATCATTGACATAATCATCGAATTTCGACGAGGTTCCAAAATAATGCTTTCTTGAGCATCAGAGTTAGTATTTGGGGCAGTAGCTTATTGTCCATCATCTGATAGAATTTCATGTAATTCTCGTAAGCCATTAGCTCCTCTGAAAGTTTCCGCACCTCGTTCTTTTACTGCTCTGGGTCCAAGTCAATTATCTCAATCTCCCCTTTGTTCACCTTCTCCACCTCTGATCTACTTTCTTCTTGCTTCACTTTCACTTTGCCTTTATAACTGATGTTGTCCATATTCTGATTACTGCTTGCTAACCCAGTTATTGGGTAAGCTTCCTCTTTTGAAGGTGAAGTCTATGGTGCGGTAGTCGTGGTGATGATATGGTGAAGGTGCAACAGATAGAGAAGAAGAACGGGAAAAAAATCAATTAGGTCTTTGGTAAAGGTTAATTTTACTATATTCATTTGCCATGTCATCACTGAGTTAACAGAGTTGAAATCCTTCTGCAAAGAGGGGCTCAAATGAGCCTTTTTAATTAAACCCTAACTTATTTGAGCAAAAAAAAAAAATAGAGGACTTATCTGAGCTTCTGGGTAAACTTGGGGGGCTTAAATGAACCTAATCCTTTAAATATATTTATTCATTCAAGGCGTTACTTTTTGATGCTTATGCTTTGTAGCAATAAGACTTGCTGGTGAGAGTTGAGATATAGCTGAGTCCTTAAATTTCTATTTGAGTTTGCAGTCAGTAGTAACTATTCAATAAATGTTACAACATTAGACTCATTGCACAGATGCGTCACTCTACCGACATGTAGTCAATGGACATGTACAAGCACTAAGCAGACTTGAGTACATTGTCAAAATAATATCTTGGTTTTTGTTAACAACCGTGGTAATACAATATAATAAGAACTAAGCAAGGCCTATCACTCCTTACCAAGCCAGCTTATGAGTAACCTAGTAAGCGAATAAAGCACTGCTTTTGCCAAATTACTTGGTCATGAAGCAGTCATTTTTTGTATTTCTGAACATGAATATTGTTTTGGCATGTGAGATTGATAATCCATAATGAATGCTTCTATCTTTCTGTTCTCTGTTTTATTCCCTAGTTTCACTATATTGCTACTCCACATTCTTCTTCTTCAACAGAAACAACAGCAGCATACCAGACAAATGCCAACAATAGCTGCTGCTGCTATGGAAAGTCCTGGAGTTGAAAAAAAAAGACCATCAATTATTTTTCTCTTTAAATGCCAACACGTATAGAAATGGCAAAATATCACTAAAATGTATAGCATAATTCAAACGTATGGTACCTATTGCAAGTGATACTCTATTAGATTTGCCTCATGTACCATTCAGAAACATTAGCTTGAACTCAAAAACCATTAGAAGAAAAGCCAAACTATTAAAATGACCTGAAAAAACACATAAAACAAATCAGGTAACAAAGATTGTTTGCCTTACAACTCTTATGTCTCTCAAAACATACAATAGATAGTAAATTGTAAATACCGACAATTTTTTTTCCAAAATTCCAAAAATAAAAATTTCATTCACTCTTGAAATGGAAAAACAGTGTGGCTATAATAAATATAGCCTTATTACAAAGGATAATACTACCCACCTCTAAAAGGGTTACTTCAAACTGAAAAGAAGAAGCAGTAACTGGTGATATAGAGAAGTTGCGCTTTAGAACAGAGACAAAGAAACTCGTTCTACTTCAAAAATGCAGGGCCAAACATGAAGGAAAAAAAAAGACATGTCAAAAAGTTGAAAATCCAAGAGGATGGAGAAGAACCCACATCAGATTTTTGGCAAAAAAAAATTGGAAACAACATTTGTTTCAGGATTGTGAAGAAAACAGGGGAACTAATGATAATAATCATCACTATGATAAAAACAAATCAGGAAAGAAAGAAAAAAAAAGGCAAAAGCATATCCTTACTTTTTTCATGGCAAAAGTTAGTGGATGCAAAAGAGAGAGAGAAAAAAAAAAAGCAGATCGAAAGAAAAGAGAGGTAATTAAAAGCCTTATTGCTTTTGGGTTCTCTTCGAAATAATTTCACACACAAACACAAAACACATACACAAAAACACAAACTTTTCTTCTATGCTAGGTTGCAATTCAACAGGTCTTGTGATGTTATAAGCTCAGTTTGAAAAACAGAGCTCTTCTTTTTGATTGTTTTGCATGGCAAGATTAAATTGTAGCTTTCACAGCACCTCATGTCCTTATAAGATGAACTCTAAGAGTTCATTGCACGACTGATGACGTTTCTCACTATTGGAATTCATCTCCATTAGCTCATGTTCATGTTTGGCATGTTATAACTGACATTAAGTGAAGTATAAAACATAATGAATGTCACCAGGAAATGATGATCCTATTTTGAGTAAATATTGGTATCATAAAAATGGAAACCAACAAAAATAAGGAAAGAAATTCAATCATCATTGAAGAAGAACAATGAGATATAAATGCACCTCTAATTCCTCTAGTTCAACATCTGGTTTCACAACAGAAAGTACAGAAGATAATAAACCAGCTTTGCGGATTTAATTTTTGAAAAACCATAGCTTTCTTGACATCTCTCCGCACCACTTTGCCTATGGGAACATTAAAATAGCTTAAAAATGAACACTAATCAGCAAATGCATTTAAATTTACGTACAAATAAATTCGGATTTGCATCTAGAAACCAATGCCTCATAGTGGACATTATCACTGAGTCAAAAGACTGTAGAATAATGCTTCAAATTAAAAACTAATGAAGCACTTGATTCAATTTCTTCTTGTATTAGCATTTGCTAGAGTACATTACCAAAAATGCTAATACTTAACTATAGAGCATATCACAATACAATGATGATAAAAGAACAATTACCTTATTCACAAATGTTCTCTGGAAAGGGCTCTTATCAACATTTAATTGCCAAAGCTAAAAATCGGAAAAAAAAAAAAGAAATTCATCGGATTAGCATAATTAGAGACAAAAAAAATAAAAAAGGGAGTCGGATCTGAGAGGAGGTTGATTACATCGCAGAATTGAAGAAGACCGATTTCACCGAAAAAAGAGATGGCACGGTGAGCGGACTCAACAAGAATGATGAGTTGAACAAAAGTCATCTTCTCAAAACACACCAGATCCATAGACAGAATATTATCTAAGAATTCATCCATTTTCTTGAGAACCATACAGAAAATTCAACGAATTCTTAGATAAAATTCCGTATTAGGGAAATTAGCAAATGGGAAAAAAAATTTGGATCAAGCTGAAGGAATTGTTGTTAAAGCTGCAGACCTTGATATTGCTTCAGTTATGAAAAAAAAAAAGGAATAGAGAGAGAAGGGAAAGGTAGAGATGTAATGAAGAGTTGCAGCTCTTCAGTTTTTTTTTTTTTTTTTTTTTTCCGTTACCAACGTAGAGAAGAGAAGACGTAAAAAAAAAAAAAAAAAAAAAGAAAGGGCGTGAGAGGCTGGAAGCGCGAAGATGAGAGGAAAAAAAAAATAGTTGTGACAAGGTGAAAGCAGAGAGAGTCACATGTCAGTATAATAGTAAACATATATATACATACATACACACATTAAGTTTACATAAATAAAAAATATTATTATAATTTTATATACGTATAGGAGCCCTCTAGAAAGAATAAGTTATATATAAGTCTCTTTTTATTTGCGAAAAATATTATTTTTAAAAATATTTTTTAGTATTTGAATTATTTAAGAAAAATAAGTTAAAAGAAAATAATGTTCCAGTCAAAAAAATATTATTTTAAAATAAGAATTTTTTTTTTATTTTAAAGATGGAAAAACATTTTTCAATACTTTTTTTAATATCTTATCTCCTCATTTATTGTATTTTTTTTTATTTTTCAATGTATTCTCTCCTTATTTATTGTTTATTTTAGTATTGCAACCAAACATAAAAAAATATTTTTTAAAAAAATATTTTTTTCTGAAAAATATTTTCTAGAGAAAATATTTTCCAAAGATAAAATATTTTTCACAAACAAATAGAGCCTAATAATAAAAAAATACTATCATAAGAGTTGGTGGCCCGTGCATTGCACGAAAGAGTAATTTTTTTAAATAATATATATTTTTTAAAATTGGAATAAAATTATATATAATAATATATTGCAATTAATTGGTTTTTAAAATTAGTAAGAAAAGAATAAGATGTTAATGTTAGTTATTTTTTGTGATGGGATTAAATATATTTTATGGAGATAATTATTTAGTATTTATTGTTTTGGTGAAATGTTTAGTAATTATTTAATGATGGGCTAATTTATACCGTCAAACTTATCTTTTTTATTGACTAATTCATAATTCAAAAATTTTTTTATGGAAAATAAAAATGATCTAACATCAGTTACAACTAATTTAATAATTTCATGACTATTTTTTAATAGGCTAAAAAAATAAAGTGAAAATAATCGCTTTAAGTTTAGTTCATATATATAGAGATATAAAAAAAATACAAAAACTCAACAAAATAAAATTATAACTTAAAATAAAAGTAATACGCATCAACAAAATTATTAATAATAAATTGATATAAAATAAATAAAAACAATAAGAGAGTTAGCTATGTAATAAGAGCAATGTAGTTATAAAAAAAAAAACCTTTAAAAAAATTTACCATTAAATTCTAAAAAAAAAAATAATTTTAAAAGAAGAAAGTCAATTAAATTTTAAAATATCATTAAAAATAATAATTTAATAATATTATGTATATCTTTAAATAAAATGAGAATTTATTTAATTATATCTAAATAAAATCATTAAAAATATAAATGGAGTCCATCATATAATTTTTTTTTTCAAAATAATGCAATAGTATACTTCTAATTTCAAAAATATATATGTAAGTGCCAAATTATTCCATGTTATACCCATTTGACTCAAATATTTGTGTCAAATTCTACCATAGTCAATATATATTATTCTGTTTCAAGATTTTTTTTTAATCCAAAGGATGTTGCTAAGGTAATGCATTTTTGGTGATCTTGTTTTTTTAATTAATTTTATAAGAAATATAATCTATAGTTTATGGATAGAAATTGCGGACAATTATTGTTTCCCTAAATGGTAGAATTTGTTGTATCGTATTATTTACATTATATTGACTCGAACAATTTGTAATTGATACTCTTTTCTATGGTTGCAACATTTGGTGGGTTTCACTTTCCTTTGAATTGATTGGCTCTTCTGTTTTCTTCTTTTATTCAATTGGATATTGGGTGAAGGAAAGTAATACTTGATATTTGGATTCTTTTCTAGTTTGTACTCATATTCCAACATAATTTAGCACCGAAAAGTTGCAACGTTTTTGGATTCAATGCACTTAATTCACCCGCCCACACACACAAACACATGTACATAGCAAAAAAGTTAGAAGAATACTTGCAAAATGACATGGAAACGATATAAAAATCGAAGGTACCCCACGCTATGAGTCTTTATTTTTGTAGGCGCAAGTGGGTATTCCCTAAAATTTTGTGTTCTCCATTCAGCAATAACCATCAGTGTCGCCCTTCCTTATCTGCATACATTTGCCCAATTCACAAAGCTACTATTCATTGTACTGCTACTTACCCTTTCATGATTGACTTGAGAAAACAAAATACGACACAATAAAATAAAATAAAATAAAAAATCCAACCTTTTAGCAAAACTTAAAAGAGAGAATGTGAAATAATAAAAAATTTCCAACGTTTAGTCAAAAGCTCAATTACTATTATATGCATTATTTATTGTCAACTTTCTGCGCAAAATGATGATGAGGCATGCCATCTTCCAGTGCACTATATATATAAACTTCAAATCTTTCATCGTCTTAGCAGTTCAGATCTTTTCATTAGCATCTTTCATTCAAATTCCTTTCTAGCTTTAATTCTCTCTTGATTATTCTTTCTTTGCCTTTTTTTTTTTATTCTGTTCAACTTTAGCTTGTCTTCTCTTGCCTTGTTCTTGCTCTTTCATTTCAACGTGGAAACTGAGAAACAGAAAGAAATCTGTCGAGACAAATATATGAACTCTCATCTTTATGATTCAACTTGAAATGGGTAGCGTTCAAATCTCTCATTTGATGCTGTCCTTGGTAATATTTTCAGTTGTTCGTGTTGCTGCTGCTGTTGTTGATGTTGGGGGAGATAATTCAACAAACTCCTACTAGTTTTTGTGGATCAAATCAGAACTTATTGATCCTTTAGGAGTTCTTGAAATCTGGTCTCCGGGAACTCATGTGTGCAGCTGGAATGGAATCACATGAAAGCCTGATCACACTCATGTTGTCGGATTGAATTTAGAGCTGCTCCATCGTTATCTGCTGGTCCTTCTTCTCGATCTGCAGTAAGCCAAAAAAAATATGCTAATGAAGAAACGGAAGCAAAAATAACAGGTAAAATATTTGTCAATTGAAGGGCCATACACCAAGTTTCATATGCTTGCTCAAATCTTCAACAACGAAAGCAATCCTCTCATGTTGATAACCCAAAATATCAATGAAGAAACTAATGGCAAAGAAGGTCATGGCATATTGCAGAAATCCAAGTGAATTGTTATGCCAAAGAAATCCAAATTCCTATTTCCAATCCAAAAAAAACTCATCCGAACCACCAAAAAAAATTTAGAAAATGAAGGAAATTCCCAGTTCAAGAGTATGAATAACAGTCTAAAAAGACATCCAAGTTAAGACCAACAATTCAGCATTAATAAAATTATACTACACACCCATAATCTACAACAGCTTCAAGAAATGAATTTAACTCAAAACACAATACCAAAGAAAAGAAGCAACCCAAAAGAAGCACCAAAGAAAGAGGAAACTAAGATTAAAAGCACCCCAAAATCCCAAGCAGTCGTACCTTGAGCTGGATTTGAGAACGTCAAAAGCAAGAGAGAAAACTATATCTGTTGCAAAATAGAGATACCCAGAAACAAAAATGACCTCTTAATTCTGTTAAAGCCAGTAAATTTAAAGCATTAAATCCCAGTATATATCAGAGTGACTACACATGGGCAAAACTCCCTCATACTGCGCACTCAAACGAAGCACTGACACAGAGACAACAGCCACCCAATTACCAACACAATGGAGCATCAATGTATACAAAACTAGACTAAAAAGCAAAAACAAAGTAGAGAAAAAGAGTAAACCATAAGTAGTCCCAACAGCACTAAAAAAGTTAGATGGACGCAAGAATCTTAACTGGATGAATAGAGTTTAGATTTTGGGTTCTTGCATTTTCATTGGCTACTGCTACTGATGTTGCTGTTCTTGCACCTTGTGCAGTTGCGTTGGCTTTGCAGTGCATCATGTGGTCGCTGTTGGGGGACAATTGCTTGCATCTCCTCATTGCTTGAGTTAATATTATTATCCTTCCAATTTATCAGTTGTTGTGGTTTAGAGCTGGAAATAATTAAGCCCAACATATCCCCAAATAAACATATATAAAAATCGAAACAAACAGGTCAAGCTGTTCATTTCACTTTTTTATTTGAAGAAAAAATTCCCTTTGCCTCTACCTATTGTAAGCTTCATTCATACATGGACCATGAACCAAACTCAATACGATCGACCTTAGAACTTCAACATGCTTATGTCTGAATATGTTTCAAACCTAGTTATATATAAATTCAGAAATAAAGGCCACTATGTTTGAGTCCAATGCCATGCACAATGATCATAGAAAATATTGTAAAAACTTGTTTCTGGATGTGATACTGAAACCATAACATACTAATAAAAACATACATAATTAGGTACCCAAACAACACATTTTAAATGGGGAGAAGAGTCTCACAGTGGTGCTAGCTTGTAACCAAATTCATAGAAGTATGGACAGCGAGATTTTAGATCCACAAAAGCAGCATCAGCCTGGATTTCCAGCCTGGTTCTAGTGATAAATTATAAAGTTTTCAAAAACAAAAATGACCATTGACGGTTGGATAATTAAGCCATTCCCCAGTATATATGCACAAAGAAAGGTATTAATTAATCAATTTGCACGCATCTTACTTGTAATTGAAAAATGGAGGAACACCCATTGCTACCACTTGTCTCAAGTGTAACTCTCCACCAAGCCAAAAGGGTAGCTCGGCCTTTGAACCTTGCTCAACATTGAAAAGAATAACAATTATTTATAATTCCTTAACCCTAAAATATATGAAATTGGAATATGAAATCAGTGACTCTTGATCGATGCTAATAAAAGGTGATTGGATTAAATTAATATTACCTTACTTTGAGTGGAATCGTGGGTCGAATCCTTACTATTAAAAAATTTCTATGATTGATGAAACTACAGGAGGAAAGTGACAGTGAACATTAGCAAAGCAAATTTTTTCAAATTATTGGAATGCAAATTTTTTCATTAGGTTGCTTCGATGATGTACTCAAAGGAGAGATGAATACATGCTATGTGTTACGGCCCTCAAAATCTTGATAGCCCCAAGGCCCGTGGTGCATACACAAGGGTGAGAAAATTCGGCCAAGGTAAGCTAAGGAGTACTGCTTGCTGTCTAGGCCAAGAAGTATGCTCAAGAACTCGTGGGAAGGCTCTAGAACATGCTAGAGACTCGCGAAAAAATGGCCAAGGGCTGTGTGCTGCCAACCTTGCCAAAATGTGCCTAGAAGCTTTCGAAACCATGTGGAGTGAGCCATGTCAAGACTCGTCCGGAAACTTCCCACCAAGGTGCAAAGAAGCTTGACTCTCTAGAAGCTTCCCATGCTTGCTGCCTACACTAGGCAATTCTACCATTCTCTAGAATGTTCCTATATTTCTTTGTACATAAGATATTTGTAGAAATATCTAAAAGAATTAATTGTAGCCACACATTAAGGAGGTGAAAAACCTATATAAAGGCCACCCCTCTCATTTGTAAAGATAGGTTGGGAAAATTAATAAAGCTCACACATTTACAAACTCAAGTGCTCTCAACTCAACTTTACATTCGTCCTAGTCCTTTGCTGCCTACTTTGCTCACCTAAATTCTACTCTAACTCACATCTAGACTTACTTAGTTCAACTTCTCTCGCAAGTGTGACTAAGTGCCGCATGACTTGGCTAACCTCTAAGCCTAAGTACGTGACAGGTGGTATCAGAGCAACAGTTTCATCCTAGGTACTGCTGGTTGAGTGTATTGAGCATGGCAAGCGAGGAAGGTGTCGTTGCTACCAACATAGAGGAGCAATAAGTTGGACAAACTCGTGGGCATGAAGAGCAACACTCACAACCGCCCAAACGTGGCAAATCTTAGGCTCCAACAAGAGAGCCAATCGAATTCCGTGTGGCTAGTTTGGAGAAAAGCTTGGCCAATGTAACTTCGACTGTGGGAGAGCTCAACAATCAGGTGGATAATCTTATCCATGAGTACGCGGAGATCATTAAGGCTACTAAGGCCATGATTGAAGAACTTGGCAAAGCCTTTAGGGGAAAACTACGCTCCCTTCAAGACGAAGTGAATGAACTTCGTAAGGAGTTGGATGCCCTTCGTCGAGGTAGTCCACCCTCGACAAGCACTGCTGCCACTTCTAGTTCTGCTGCCGCTCACGGTTTAAAAGTCCTTAAGCCTGCCATGTACAATGGCACGCGCAACACCACAATGGTGGAAAACTTTTTATTCTGTCTTGATATATACTTTGAGGCGATGAACGTCACAGAAGATTTTTTAAAGATTAGCAACGCTGCCATCTTCTTGAGGGATACTGCTCAACTGTGGTGGAGGAGAAAGCATGCCAAAAGGGAGAAGGGGATTTGCGTGATCAACATATGGGAGTAATTCAAGGCTAAACTCTGCAAGCAGTTTGTGCCTCACAATGCTAGTGATGAGGTGCTAAGCAAGCTGCGAAGATTGAGGCAAACCGGTAGCATTTCTGACTACGTCAAAGAATTTACTACCTTGATGCTAGAAGTCCCTGACGTGCCGGACCATCAGCTCCTCTTTAATTTCAAATATGGGCTAAAAGATTGGGCAAAGTTGGAGCTTGACCGTAGCGGAGTCAAGACCTTTGATGAAGCCATTATCGCTGCAGAGTCCATTTGCGACTATTCTGCCCAAACCAAGGGAAAACAACCTGACTCTAATAAAAGTGGGGGAGACATGGAGCCTTCTTCAGATGATGATGAAAGGCGCTCTCGATTGGCACACAAAGAATTTAAGCACAAGGAGTCCAACCACTAAAAATCATATGGTGGCAACTCCAAACAAAGCAAATATCCCTCGAATAAGGGCAATGCTGCCAAACTGTCCTTGCCTTGCTTCATATGTGATGAACCCCATTGGACGCGAGAATGTCCAAAGAAGTAAACCATCAATGCCATTATGGCAGAATTCAAGAAAGTCCATGAGGAGCCTCAAGCCACCCTTGGTTCCTTGCAACTCTTAGATGCTCAACAGCCAGACATTGGCAAAAATCTTGTTGCGATGAATTTCCTCCCCAACACACAGTTTGTGGGAGCGAATCATGAAAGTGGGTGAATGTCCATCAAGGCCACCATCAATGGAACGACATTGATAGCCATGTTAGACACAGGTGCTGATGGTGTCTATATGGCAAAGGAGATGGCCAATGAGATCTGCTTGCGATGCACCAAAATCACTGCCTATACCAAAAGTGCGAATTCCAAGTTTGCCATCTTAGGCAAGGCGTATAAGGTGAAAATTCGTATCGGCTAATGGGAAGGCAAGACCGATATCCACATTGCTTTCATTGACAAGAAATAACTCTATTTAGGAATCAGCTTTCTATATGCTGCGAAAGCCACTGTGGTTCCATATGCTAATTCCTTATTCTTTGCGAGAAAAGATGGGGTAATCTAGGTGCCTGTCGAAAGAGAACCAAGTGAAAGACAAGGGCTCTTCGACATTCAACTAGTGGAGGCACAAAGTGCTAAAGCGACAAAGGTTACGCCAACGAGGAGATCTGCTCGTAAAGGTGTGCGAGGAACCTCCAAACTATGCCAACGACACAAATGCCCTAAAGCACAAAGCTTAAGACGCAACGAGGACGTTGTGAGCTCAAGTGGGGGAGGGTGTTACTTCCCGCAAAATCTTGATAGCCCCAAGGCCCGTGGTGCATGCACAAGGGCAAGAAAATTTGGCCAAGGTAGGCTAAGGCATGCTGCTTGTTGTCTAGGCCAAGAAATATGCTCAAGAGCTCGTGGGAAGGCTCTAGAACATGTTAGAGACTTGCGAAAAAATGGCCAAGGGCTGTGTGCTGCCAACCTTGCCAAAATGTGCCTAGAAGCTTCCGAAACCATGTGGAGTGCGCCATATCAAGACTTGTCCAAAAACTTCCCACCAAGGTGCAAAGAAGCTTGACTCTCTAGAAGCTTCTCATGCTTGCTGCCTACACTAGGCAACTCTACCATTCTTTAGAATGTTCCCATATTTCTTTGTACATAAGATATTTATAGAAATGTCTAGAAGAATTAATTGTAGCCACACATTAAGGAGGTGGAAAACCTATATAAAGGCCACCACTCTCATTTGTAAAGATAGGTTGGGAAAATTAATAAAGCTCACACATTTGCAAACTCAAGTGCTCTCAACGCAACTTTACATTCGTCCTAGTCCTTTGCTGCCTACTTTGCTCACCTAAATTATACTCTAACTCACATCTAAGCTTACTTAGTTCAATTTCTCTCGCAAGTGTGACTAAGTGTCGTGTGACTTGGCTAACCTCTAAGCCTAAGTTCGTGACATACGGCTTAAAATCACACTATCTTTAGGTTTCTTGGGTAGCTAAAAAGACGTCACACTAAAAAAGTATTCAATGAGGGGCTGACTTGTGCAACCTTTGGGCTTCTTCTTTTCAGTTATCAACAGAGAAACAAAGAGAAATAATTCAACCTACAAAATTTGAGAGCACCTATAGAACAAAGAAAGTGCCACGTGGCACAAACAACATGACGTAGCAAATTTTATACACTTAGTTATTATATATTTATATATATATATATAGATAGATACATAGATATATTATTATTATTATTATTATAAACACCCGAATTTATTTTCAAAATTTTAAAATATATTTTGAGACTTGCAGTGTTAATAAATATTTTATTAATATCGAGATTATTATTGAGTGAAATTAAATTTAAATATTTGATGTTGAATATTATTTTAATTATTATTTTATAAAAGTGTGTTAATTTTATTTTAATAAATTGTTAACTAATTATTATTTTGTATTTATCGTGCATATTATTTTATGGTGGAGAGAATTTATTTGGTGTATTATTGGTATATATATATTTTAATTGGTGTATTGGTGAGTAAATTAATATATTATTATTATTATTATAAAAAAAGGGACAGAACATAAAAAAAAAAATTTGTCGAGTCAATTATTTTTTTCTTTCCTTTCCTTTTTTTTTCTTCTTCTTCTTCTTAATTCCGTCGAAAACCGAACCAGCAACTGCCACCACCGCGCCTCACCCCGTCGCCACCCAGGTCGTGACGCCCAGCTCGCCACTAGCCACCAGCCGCCGATCTTCTCTCTCTTCTCCCGGTTTTCTCCTTTTGGCTGGAAATTTGCTTCGGTCGCCGACGATGATTCCGGCGTTGGATTGTCGTGAATTCGGTGTCTTTGGACTCCTCTCCTTCCAAGCTTCCCAAATCTACCTCAGGTTTCTTTCAGATCAACTAGAAACGAGGTAAATGTATTTTTGACTTTTTGTTAATTTTTGATTTATTAAGTGCGTTTTAGGTTAAATGTTGAGTATTAAAGTTGATGTAGAGATTGAATGTTATGAAAAAATAAATTTTCTATAATTTTTGGATTTATTTTTAATTTTTTGGAATTTTTGGTTCGGGTTACTATTCCGAGCCCTAAACTTTAAATAATTTTATTAAATACTATATATTATTTGGAGTAATGTTTGTGAAGGAAATTTTGTAAAATTAATTATAAATAATTTATTATAATTTTTGGAAGTAATATGTGAAAATATACATTTTAGAGAAAATTGAATAATTTGAATTTAAATTGATTTTTGGTGAATTTATAGTTAGTTAACATGTATAATAATAATTTTGATTATTAGAAGGTATAAATTAATTTTATTAGGTAAATTAGTATTTTTGGTATATTATGTTGATTTTAGATTAATTTCTGGAAATAATATACAATGTATATAATATTACAGTATTTAATTACTTGATGATTTAATGATATTTAGAGTAAAATATATTTATATGAATTTTCCGAAATTTTATAAATAATAAATTTAAGTATAAGCTAGAATTTTACTATTTATTTGAAAATAAATATACTTTATGTTTATTTGTGGAAATAAATTAAATTATGGTATTTAAGTGAGATTTTATGATTTTTGATAATTTATTGAAAACTATATTATTTTATTAATTATTGTGAATTTAGAACTCGGTCGAAATTGTGTGTAGTTTGGGAGTCCGACCCGAGTGTGGTTCTGTGTAGTATATTCAAAGTGTGTTTTCGTGCAGAAACGACTCTACTTTTAGTAGAGACATGTCTGTTTTACAGAGGAGATTCTGTCAAATTTTTTATAGATTTCTCGTAAAGCGTGACATTGGCCTGTGTTGAAATTCTAGTTTTACATGAGTCGTATCTTAGATCGAGTCAAGTTCCTTCATTTCATGATTTTATTAATTTTCGAGAAATTTTATGAAATTATTTATTTTATCCTACGAGCATATTTTAAATAAATATTATTTATTTTAGAGAACTCCGGAGCACGAGCAGTAGCACCAGGGCAGCAGAGAACACGTCGCTCGGTACGGTCAACCTGTGAGTTAATTTTATAAGATGTGTGTTGTGTGTGTTTAAGTGTAATTTACTAGCAATTATAATAAAGCATTTTTAAAAGAAAAATTAATCGATATGATTTAATTGTTATTTATTCATTATTTAATGATTTAATGATTTATTTATTTATTTGATTTAATTACTTATAATCCAAATTGATTTGGAGATAATGGTAGAACGTGCTACCTAGTGGGTATCACTAGAACCACGTGCGCACGAGTAATATCTTAGTATATGATATATATGTAAATGGTTAGAGCTCGGTTGATGTATTGTTCTCGGGCCGGTAAATGAAATGAAAATGAATGTAACTCGGTTGATGCATTGCTCTCGGGACATCCACTGTGGAATAAGTGAAATGACTATGGCAGTAACTCGGTTGATGCTTTGCTCTTGGGATGGCAGTCACTTGGATTAAGAGAGCCGAAAAACTATTAGAATAATGGTTTAGGTGTTCTGCCAGATTTTTCCACTAAAATAAATATTTTAAATATTTTATATGAGAATTTCATATTAGATTGATTTAAAAAGTTTTAAAGAGACTCGATAATAATATTATCGAGAAAAGTAAATGATTTTAATAATTATAATTATTTTACTCTATTTTATTTTAAAAAGAGTTTTAATAAATGGTTTTTAAAACCAACATGCATTTTATAAAATTGATTCACTCAGTGAGGTCTGATTCCCCTCAATTTATTTTTTTTTCAGGACCTCACAGTCAGTCTTCTAGTATTCCTCATTTGCACTGAGTTCGTTCTTTACCGGTTGCATTATGTATGTTAATTTGATTGTGTACTGAGTAATTAAATTCTAGTCACCGCAATAGTTAAATTTCAAATATGTATTATCAGTATTTTATTTGTATCTGAATTGAAATATTATATTTTAAAGAATATTATATTATGCTTTTAATATATTGTGCATTTGTTATTATTTATCGTTAAGTATATTATTTTTATTCCGCGAAAAATTTTTAAGACTTACTATAAGATTTGGTTATTTTATGTATCTCCATTCCCTAATGCCGGTCATGAACCTTCGGTTCGAATCGTGACAATGATAAGGAAGCTTAATACGCTGTAGGTTATCTTATATAGTTTTAGCTATATCTCTTTAAGTTCTTAGACCTTTTTTTTTTAATGTATTCCAACGTTTTGTTTTCCGTTGAATTGAAAAGTTTTAATTATGTGTAACTCCTTATCTTTAATTAATATGTGTATTTATTTTTATTTTTTATTTTAACTCTTTGTTTTCTATTTATGCTTTAAAAAACTTATAAATAGTATATAAAGTTGGCATTAGGATAATTTTACAATTTAGTTTCAAACTTTTTATTTTATGAAAAAATTCATTAAGTTATAAATATTGTTTAAAAGTAATAATATTTGTATTAATTTTTCAAGATTAATTGTTTTAATTTATATATTTAGTACATATCTCCAATTTCTATAATGTGTATTAACTCCTTTTATTCTCTTTATATTTTTTTAGAGTTAAGAGTCTTACAAACTTTAAGGTTATAAAAATTATTAAGGTTATAATTATAGAAATTTTATTTTTGCACATAAAATTTGCTTTCTTATGAGACCATATTTTAATTTTTTTCCACCATATTTATTTTTATTAATAAAATATTAACAGTTAAATTTCAAACTAATTTTACATAAATTTAAGGAGTACATACACAAATTTATTATTTTTAATAAATTAAAATATTTTTAAAATAAAAAAATAAAAATATTAAATTACATTATCCACTAGTTTTATAAATAAAGTCAAATAAAATTTTAACTAATTTGAGCTTATTTTTTTTATTAAATCCAATTAAATAATATTAATTGTAAATCTGCGTCTTATATGGACTGTAAATAATATATATATATATATATATATTAAAATAATTTTAATAATAAAAAACTACAAATTAATGAAATATAAAATGTGAGAACTCAAAAACTATTTAATAATTTTATTTGATTATTTTTTACAAAGATTATATATATATATATAATATAATAATAATAATAATAATTTTACAAATAAAGCTAAAGATGAGATCGAGCTTCTTTCCTCTTCATCTCTAGAAAAGTATAAAGCTAAAAGTTTCAGGTATATCCATATAGGACTTGTCCAAGTTGGTATAAAGCCTCTTAACAGAGAAGGTCTTGATACTTCTATCCTTGTTACTCTTAGAGACAGAAGGTTTAGAAAGTTCGAAAACTCCCTATTAGGAACTATAGAATCCAGTCTTTGTAAATGACCTATATCATTTGACTGTTATCCAAACTTTATAGTTTCTTTAAACGATGCAATTCTTTTAAAGTCATTGGTTTTACAGATCCAAACCCAAATTATACGATGGATGATGGATCCATTCCAATTGCATTGATTTTTAAAGTTCACTATAAAGCCATGATGTCTGCTTTTGCTACAAAGAGTAGATTTCATAGTAAAAAAGGAGAAACCATCCTTCTCCAAACTGATATGACTAAAGCTAATGTGGTTATCCCCAAACCCATTTAGTGGAACTAAATAACCCTTCCTCAGGTTGGATCTTGGAAAAAGCCATTAAACCAACACCTAAAACCATAGAAAAGTCCGCTCCAAACACATAAATAAAGCAAATTACCCAGTTCCAAGATGGAAGAGTAAAGATCAACTTGGACAGAGCATCTTCTAGCTCTAGATTTTCTGATGCTTCATCATTAGAATCTTTAGATCTGGGAAGATCATCTCAAATACCCTCTGTCATAAATCTTCCATATAAAGAACAATCTCACCAGAACCCTGATCTACCAAGAATTATCAACGTTCCTTATAAAGATCAAGCAGATCTACATCCAAACCTACCACCTACCATAAATCTTCCATATACCCCCTAAGCCAAGTACTCTACTTCTAATCTACCTCCTACTTCACTTAGGAATGTAGATCATAGTACCAATATAGCCATACCAGTATACAATGAGCCCCAACAGGAAATACATTGTTAAAGTCTTTCTTATTTTTTATAAAGATTTTCAATTTGAAACTGTTGCTTTGTTTGATACAGGAGCATATTTAAGTTGCATAAAGACAGAGATTAATCCTCTGGACTCAAGATCCTGGATTTCTTTCCTACAGTGGTGTTCTAATTTAGTATTCATCTGAATTGGTCTAGCTTTAGTAGGGATACTTTTCTCATCAAATTCGGAGTCATTAAGTAAATCAACAATATATTGTTTCCTTTTCCAGAAAGCATTTGGTAAATCATAACAAACTTTATCAACTATAATTTTTTGAAATTCAGAAATCTTTTCTTGTAAATCTTTAGACTTTAATTGTTGCTCAATTCTTTGAAAATGACCATTTTGCTTTAAATCAAATAAATCATTCTCTTTACTTCTGATCAGAAGATTAATCTAATTTTTATAAATAGAATGTGCTTTAAAAAATTAAGTCGCATGATTTTTGGCTTTTTTAAAAATGAAAAAGAAATAAAAAATTTATCATCTTTATAGCCTATTTAGTTACGAGTAACCATATAGGGAGTTATCAAATTAATGAAAGGTGTCCCCAAGATTAATGAATAACTAATATCAAATACTAGAAGAAAAAATGTTTTCAGTAAAAAACCGTTGTTTAAAATATTGACTTTTGCTTTTCCATCTATATGCATTTTTGAACTATTTGCAAAAGAGAGTTTTTCATGAGTAGTTGCCTGAAAACATTTTAGAATAATACTTGCCTTTATGCAACTTAAATTTTCTCCTATATCAAATAGAGCAACAGTTTCAAATTGAAAATCTTTATAAAAAACAAGAGAGACTTTAACAATGTATTTCCTAGAAGTGATCTGACTCAAAGCACAAAGGAAATCATTGGGAACCTTTTGTATACTAGCTAAGGATTGGAGTTCTAAACTCTGGGTTTTATCATTATCACTAGACTCTTAGGCTAGTTTGGTGACTAGAAACTGGATTAGGTCATAATCCTTTTGTTGTTTCTCCTTTAGCTGCTTTATTTCAGACTTTATGGTCTTTATTTCAGATTGTAGAACCTGGACATCACCTAAGGGGTTTTTACCAAGCTTTTTCCTGTTAAGGATAGCGGTAAAGTCATACATATTGGCACTAGTGGAAGGTAACTCAGTCTTAGGAGGTTCGAGTTCCTTTTCTAGAGACTGTCTAAGCTATTCTAGATATTTTTTATGCACATCAGGATCATTGATATGCTGAATAACATCTAGAATTAGGGTCTGCTCCTTAGTTAGCATGTTTATATGCTTTCCTTTGAAACGAGAATCTGACTCAGGTTTAGAGGAGGGGGTCGTTGCTATCTCATCTATTTGGGGATAGCCTATTCCTGAGGAAGTGGTTTCAGACTCATAAGTTTCTATAAGTAGAGCTGAAGGCTTTGCTAAGGTTTCATCTTCTAAGTCAAGTTCCTAAAGGTTTTTGGAGACTTTACAGTATTTGGAAATATGTCCTTTCTTGCCACATTTGTAGCAAGTGACATCTTTCAGGCTTTTTTTGGGTTTAGAGGTTTTATCTTTACTGCTAGAGGACTTCCTATAAGGCTTCTTATAGTAAGGTTCATCATAAGTTTTCTTCTTATGAAATTTCCTAGATTTAGAAAATTTCGAAGAAGAGGACTTTGACTTCTTACTACAGTCACCTTTACAGGCTTGGTTCTGGCTATAACTATATTTAAACTGTTTACAGAAGGATCTGAGTTCTTTTTTAGACTTTTTTAACTCCCACTTTAGATGTTTTTGGAGTTTCAAGTCTTGACAGATCTTTAATCCTTCTTTTTAGGTAGTACCGATCAATTTACCGTAGGTGAGTTGATCATAAGGAATGATATGGGTGCAAAAGGCTTATCTAATGGTATTTCTGACAAACTTTACAAGCCTGTGGGCTTATAGGAGGAAAAATTCAAAAACAATCATCTTTATTATCATTACCCAAATCAATGAAGGGCTCTGAGTCTTTAGACATATTGGAATTGGGAAAAGAAGTGGTCCTACATTGGACCACCTGTTGCATTATACTGAAGTATTCTTCTTCTGTTTTAGCAGCTGTGAGGAGTGCACTAGCATGGGACTTTTGAGCAAGGAAGTTTGACTATGAGAAAAGTCTGCAATTGCAGGATGACTCCAAAAGCATGGATATCAAGAAATAAAGTCTATATCAAAATCAAAGATACTCAAAATAGCTTGCCATCTAGTAAAAATTTATTTTGATGCAATATTTTGAACATCGTTTTGAAGAATTTCTTTAGCAGATTTACAATCAATGTGAAGTAAAAAATTTTGATTGGGTAAATCAGATTGGAACTTTGTGATGCAGAGAACAATAGAAGGAATTTCTTTTTTGATGGTGGAGTAATTCTTTTGGGTGTCACTTTAGTTACCTGAAGTATACTATACAACTACTTCCTGTATATTTTGAACTTGCTTTAAAATACCACCATACCCTAAGTCACTAGCATCTATCTCGACAACTTTAGGGAGACTAGGGTCAGCTAGATGAAGACATGGGATCTCAACTATATGCTTTTTTATTTGTTGGAAAACTTTGGTATGTTCATCTGTCCAAGGAACAGGGTGTTTCTTTAACCTGTCATGCAGAGGTTTAACAATTCTATTGATATTAAGACAGAAGTATAAGACATAATTTAGACTACCTAAGAACCTTTGCAGCTGGGTTTTATCAAGGATTTTTTTAGGAAACTTGTTAGCAAACTCTAAGGATCTTTTTATGGGAACAATTATTCCACAGTAGATATAGTGTCCTAAGAATCTAACTCTGGTTTGGAAAAGAGATATTTTATTGGCAAAGAAAACAAGACCTGAGTCTTTAATCATATAAAGAAAAGTCTTTAAATGCTTGTAATGTTGTTCTATAGAGTTTGAAAAGATAAGCACATCATCAATATAAACAATTCAGAATTGGGAATAAGGATTGAAAATGTCATTCATTATCCTTTGAAATTCTGATGGTGCATTTTTCAAACTGAATAACATTATATTCCACTCATAATGTCTAAAGAGGACTGTAAAAGCAGTTTTGTAATGATGTTCTTTAGCAATTTGTATTCGCCAAAATCCTGATTTCATGTCAAATTTTGAAAATACAAATGCAAAGTGAAGCTTTTGTAAAAGGTCTTTTTTATTTGGAATAGGATACCTTATCCACTTTAGAGCTTTATTCAAAGGTTTGTAATTAATTACAAGCCTAGGAGTGCCTCTTTCTTATTCTGAAGCCTTATTGACATAGAAAGCTGCACAGCTCCAAGGAGACCAAGATTCGAGCTTCTTTCCTTTTTTTCTCTAGAAAAGCATAAAGCTAAAGGTTTCAGGTATATCTATATAGGACTTGTCCAAGTTGGTATAGAGCCTCTTAACAAAGAAGGTCTTGATACTTCTATCCTTGATGCTCTCAGAGACAGAAGGTTTAGAAAGTTCGAAGACTTCCTATTAGGAACTATAGAATCCAATCTTTGTAAAGGACTTATATCGTTTGACTGTTATCCAAACTTTACAGTTTCTTTAAATGATGCAAATCTTTTAAAGTCATTGGTTTTACAGAACCAAACCTATAATTCTATGATGGATGATGGATCCATTCCAATTGCATTAATTTTTAAAGTTCACTATAAAGCCATGATGTCTGCTTTTGCTACAAAGAGTAGATTTCATAGTAAAAAAGAAGAAACCATCCTTCTCCAAACTAATATGACTAAAGCTAATATGGTTATCCCCAAACCTATTCAGTGGAACCAAATAACCCTCCCTCAGGATTGGATCTTGGAAAAAGCCACTGAACTAACACCTAAAACCACAGAAAAGTCCGCTCCAAACATACAAATAAAGCAAATTACCCAGTTCTAAGATGGAAGAGTAAAGATTAGCTTTGACAGAGTATCTTCTAGCTCCAGATTTTCTGATGCTTCATCATTAGAATCTTTAGATCTGGGAAGATTATCTCTAATACCCTCT
This sequence comes from Mallotus repandus, assembly GCA_949671775.1. Lineage (NCBI taxonomy): Eukaryota > Viridiplantae > Streptophyta > Magnoliopsida > Malpighiales > Euphorbiaceae > Mallotus > Mallotus repandus. Next base: position 54,038 of record CATIWM010566995.1, read on the forward strand.
GTCATAAATCTTCTATATAAAGAACAACCTCACCAGAACCCCGATCTGCCAAGAATTATCAATGTTCCTTATATAGATCAAACATATCTACATCCAAACCTACCACCTATCATAAATCTTCCTTATACCTCCTCAGCCAGGATTAATCTCTAAATCTCGGTCTCCCTGGAGCTGTGCAGCTTTCTATGTTAATAAAAGCTTCAGAATAAGAAAGAGGCACTCCTATGGTTGTAATTAATTACAAACGTTTGAATAAATCTCTAAAGTGGATAAGGTATCCTATTCCAAACAAAAAAGACCTTTTACAAAAATTTCACTCTGCATTTGTATTTTCAAAATTTGACATGAAAATAAGATTTTGGCAAATATAGATTGCTAAAGAACATCATTATAAAACCGCCTTTACAGTCCCCTTTGGACAGTATGAGTGGAGTGTAATGCCATTCGGTTTGAAAAATGCACCATCAGAATTTCAAAGGATAATGACTAACATTTTCAATCCTTATTCCCAATTATGTATTGTTTACACTGATGATGTGCTCATCTTTTCAAACTCTATAGAACAACATTATAAGCATTTAAAGATTTTTCTTTATGTGATTAAAGCCTCAGCTCTTGTTGTCTCTGCCAAGAAAATCTCTCTTTTCCAAACCAAAGTCAAATTCTTAGGATATTATATCTACTGAGGTACAATTGTTCCCATAGAAAGATCCTTAGAGTTTACTAACAAGTTTCCTGACAAAATCCTTGATAAAACCCAGCTGCCAAGGTTCTTACGTAGTCTAAATTATGTCTTAGACTTCTGTTTTAATATCAATAGAATTGCTAAACCTCTACATAATAGGTTAAAGAAACACCATGTTCCCTGGACAGATGAACATACTAGAGTTGTCCAACAAATAAAGAAGCATATAGTTGAGATCCCATGTCTTCATCTAGCTGACCCTAGTCTCACTAAAGTTGTAGAGACAGATGCTAATGACTTAGGGTATGGTGGTATTTTAAAGTAAGTTCAAAATGGGCGGAAAGTAGTTGTACAGTATACTTTAAGTAACTGGAATGACACCTAAAAGAACTACTCCACCATCAAAAAAGAAATTCTTTCTATTGTTCTCTGCATCACAAAGTTCCAATCTGATTTACTCAATCAAAAGTTTTTATTTCGCATCGATTGTAAATTTGCTAAAGAAATTCTTCAAAAAGATGTTCAAAATATTGCATCAAAACAAATTTTTGCTAGATGGCAAGCTATTTTGAGTATCTTTGATTTTGATATAGAATTTATTAAAGGACATGAAAATTCTTTGCCAGATTTTGTGACCAGAGAATTTTTACAAAACAGATAAAAATGGTTCGAAAAAAGAAAGATAAAGAGAAAATTGAGACAGATAAAGTTATCCCAGATAAATTTTCCCCTCCTCTTTCTGCTGAAAAACCAATAAAGTTTTGGTATGACATTGCCAAGAACAAAGTAAAAATGACTCCATAAAAGCATTACAGGCTACTCTGAAGCCTCCAGCTTCTGAGCCTCCAAGTATCTTAGGACTTCCAAGTCCCTCAAGTAAAGCATCTAATCTGGTTTCCAAAGTAGAGAAAGGTGAATCTTCTTCCTCTCAAAAACCCTTTCTCAAAGTGATTTGAGCCTTGTGGCTACTCAAAATAGCTCATAGATTTTTTTATCACAATCTAAAGTTATTAAAGCTTCTGAATTTCTTCCAAAAACCACTTTTCAAAATATTTTAACAATTGAAGATGGTTGTTATCAGAAAGATCCTTTTTATACTCTGCAAAATCATTTTCCAAAAAATTAGTTTTATAAACCTTGGGACATTTCCAAGCCCCAAGAATTTTATCAAATTATTTTGGAATTCACAGGTTCTGCTGAATTCAAACACTTCTACCATAAAGTCTCTCCTGACCCTTCTTATTCAACCTACAAAATCCTAAAAGTCCTTCACCCTAAAGAATGGGGCCAAGAGCTCTCTAAACCAAAAGCCTTCCCTGTAAATTTCCAAACAAAGTTAAATTTTTGTTGAACATTTTTCTATTGGGATTATGAACAGGCATGGTTTAACACCTTCCTCATCCAAAATAGTTATAGAACCCATTCATGGTTATTCTTCCTTAGTGATCATGCTAACATATCAAAGTTCCTTGCATGCTTCACCAGATGGTGGAATAATTATGGACCTATCCCAGAAATCCTCCCTTCTAATATCCATAATTGTTTTCAACTCTTTGAAACCCATAATAAACCTTCCCCTCCTGAGAAAAAGTTTCCTCTCTTATGCCTTTATTGTACCAAATTCTTTGTCCCTTGGGTCTTCCAATGGTACCTTGACTATTCACACAATAATGACATTATAGTCCTCCAAAGAAAGTTTAAAGTAACATGGTAGAATTCTTACAAAATTCCAGAAAAAATTTCAAAGTCTGCAATTGCAGGATGGCTTTAAAAGCATGGATATCTTAGAAGTTTGACTTCCAAAAGCATGGATATCTTGGAAATTCTCCCTCCCAGTCAAACTTCCTTGCTTAAAAGTCCCATGCCAGTGCACTCCTCGCAGTTGCTAAAATAGAAGAATAATACTTCAGTATAATGCAACAGTTTGTCTAATCCAAGACCACTTCTTCTGCCAATTCTAACATGTCTGAAGACTCAAAGCCCTTCATTGATTTGGGTAATGATAATGAAGATGGTTGTTTTGGAATTTTTCCTCCTATAAAGCCCACAGGATTGTAAAGTTTGTAAAGTTTTGTATATATTTTTTTTCTATTTCGGCCGATGGGTTAAAAATCCTTTTGGACAGCCCATGCAAAAGTTGGGGTATTTGTAAAAAAAAGTATTTTAATTAAATATTTTACTTTCCAGGTCAGCATGCTCCAGACAACTGGGACACTCTCAGTTAGCCCTCAGGAAAATTTGACTTTTATGTCAAAATTTCAGCTCCTGCTTCAGCCCAAGTCCCACTCCACTCCATCACTCTATAAGGTTGGGGCCCCAGGTTCCACTTTCAAGACCTGGTGGGAGTATTCTCACTAAAGTCAAGAAACATTAAAGATAAAGACAAAGGATAACTGTTTTTCTCCACTAATCACGGAGACATCAGGACCCCCTCATATCCTGAAGAATCTCTCTCATGCTTCAGCAGTCCTCCTCCAGCTCTCTATATAAAGGACCTTTCTCCTCCTTCTAAAGGTAGAACATAATTTTAGGAGTTTAGAATTCTAGGCAAAACACTTGTAAAGAAAGAGAGTCGAAAAGCTTATCTTTCCTCTCTAAGTAAAGCTTAGAATTTAGCTTAAAATTGTGACTCACTTATAAAATTCTTTATAATTTCCCTTTGCTTTTAGATAAAGAACTTATGTATCTTCCCTTTGTTTGGATTAAATAAAGTTTAAAGTTTCTGTAAGAACTTATTTCTTATGTTTTAATCTTCTTTAAAGCTTTATTTATCTTATACTCTTTAAATCTTTCTTTATTTTCTGCATCTCTTAAGTAGCGGAACATATGCTCTGTGCTTGCCTAAGATTTTCTTAGGATCCTGCACATGAAAAACTCTATGAAATCTCTTGTTGCATCTTGGACCGGTAACCTCCGAGTCTAGCCTGTAATTGGAGTGTGAGACCGACGTTGTGCTTTCATATCATCCATACTTCTCTTCATATCATCCAAGCTTTATTTGTAAAATTTTTTATACATATAACAAGGTTGGCGGCTATGGTCTCCTGGGAAGACGGCCAACAAGCTGTCAGTGATGGTCGAAGTTGAACGTCGGCGATCCGACTACAACTAAAGTGGCCAAAACTTCAAGGGCTAAATTGCACTTTTCATACCATTTATGATTAAACCGAGACCATCAACACGTAGAGAATGTTGAGAAGTATATATGGTTAAATTTTCATGGTGATCGGAGGTCATTTGGGTAGTTAACGGAGAATAAGAAGAAGTTTAGGTACTAAAATATAATTTGCCACGAAAGTCCGATGGTTTACGATAGCCACTGCATCTTCTTCCTTTAATCTCGCAGCCTTCTCTCTTTTTAAATACACAGATACCCACATAACCATTTTTTGTCCTTTTCCTCTTTTAGTTTTTCTCTTATATATATATATATATACACACACACACATATACATATAATCAATAGTAATTTACCGGCAAACGTGGGGACCTAGGTGGAAAAAAAAATCTTCTCTTGTATGTGGGAAAAATTATGAGGATGCTTAGGGGAGAAGACATTTTCACTGTTGTTAGATTGTGTGGCAAGGGGTGAGCCAATGCCAGCAAGAAGGAGGAGGAGATGAAAGGCTGTATTCTGAATCTATGTCAGAATTAGCTAGTCCTCACCATGACTTTCGGCATTGGCTGTAACTTCACAAAATAAAGTAAATAAGGTATAAGATGGAAAAAAGAAGAATGCATCTAAATCTAAAGCTGCTACAAGGGAGACAAAGACTCTTCCTATTAGGAAGACAAATCTAAAGACTGGAGCTTATCTACAGTTATACCGTGGAGAATCCCATGCTATTGGCCTATGTTAACGGGCTTTCAATTCATCACACATTAAAAAGACACTCCTATAAGAGCTCTAACCCACCCCTTTCCAAGTTCTTTTACTCCATTCAGAAAGTCTTTTCTGGTAGACGACTTGTAGGAGGTGAAAAGTTCGAACAACTTTAAATAAAGTAACACGTAACGACTAATCCTGAAAGACCACTCTTTCATCTAAGGATGCCTAACCGTTGCACTGAAAAATTAAGGTAAGGGGACACTGCGAGGTGGGTAGTTTGTTTGGGGCGGATGCTATCGCTCATACCTAAAGAGGCATAGGGCAGGATTGAAGAGGTCATCTAAGAATTCATTGCATTTATTATTACCGCGATCAACAACTCGGAGCATTTGAGAAAAAGACAAGAAGACTTGGGTTGAGTTAAGATTCCTTACTCTTTACTGTTAAATATAAAAAAGAAAAATGTGTTTTTAGTTGAATCAAAGAGGGATGTTTTTTTAAGCTAAAAAAAAATGTTTTAGATAGAATAAAAGAGATGGTTTTTAATGAAAAAGAAGATGTATGTTTTAAATGTGATAGAAGTAGAGTGCTTTACATAAAATAGGAACATGTGTATTTTAAAATAAGAGGATTTTTTATATTTTTATGAAAAAATATTGTGAATTTTAATAATTCAACACACAAGCCTATTGAATTATAAAGAGGGACACTTGTTAACTTTTGAGTTTAATAACTTTAGAGCTCAACATTTAAAATCTAGTTGTGAATCCACACTTTTGTTCAACTGTAAATAATATACATATTTGAAAATAATTAATTAAATATAAAAATAAGAAATTAAAAAGTTATTGCAATAATTTTATTTTATTATTTTTTATTAAGAGTACATGGAAAATTATAGGGTGACTTTGCTTTTTATTTAGCGTTATTGCATTATTCTAACATGAACTTTTGTCATTTTCGTCAATTTATCATATTTTTTAAATTGTGGCAAATTGATATATGAATTTTTCGATTTCTTGCAAATTTATCCACAATCAAAATAGCGTGTGCCTATTCTGACTTGACATACTAACATGACATACATGTGTAAATTATTTACTGATGTGGAAATTAGAAAAAAAATTGATATTTTTCTATCCTTAACTTTTATCTTATTTGCAAATATATCCTTAACTTTCATATTCTTTGCAGTTCTATCTACTTCACTAATTATTTCAATTTTATCTAATTATAAATGAAAGTTGTGTATCTTCCCTAAAATATATTTGCAAAAAAAAAAATTGAAAGTAGACTGACGGATTCGGGAAGCCATCCGCTAAAATATATCCTTACTTCTATTATGTAAATTAATTATTTTTTAATTAATAATAATTTCATATTATTATTATTTTTATTAAGAGCACATATATATTTTTAATATATGTAGTAGTAATAATAATAATTAAATAAAATAAAATAAAAATAGAAAATAGTTGTAAAAAATGGATGTTTTAATTAGAATAAAAGACATAATTTTTATAGAAAGGAAGGATTATGTTTTAGATGTAATAGAATTAGAAGTATTTTACATAGAATAGAACATGTGCGTTCTAAAATAAAATTTTTTTTTATATATAATTTTATATAAAAATATTTTAAATTTTAATAACTCAACATGTAAGCGTAAATATTGAATTACGAAAAGGAATACTTATCATATTTTGGACTTAATAATTTTAGAGCTTATCATTTAATATATTTTATATAGATAAATAGATTATGCTATGTTTTGATGCAAGTGATTTGAGTATAGATTTAGATTTAATTAAATCTCTTGTTTGGAACTACATATATTTGTATTCATGAGGATTTGAAACAAATGCACAATGCTTGTAAAAACTTATTTACATTATATTTCGTTCAATTCCACCAAGAAATTCAATTCATTTCCAAATAGAATTCATTTACAAATGAATTTTTATTAGTGAAGTGTGTTTGGTTCAAATGAATAGTTTGTGAAATTCATTTCAAATGAATTCCATATTTTGTTATATTGTGTTTGATATAAATTTAGAATTAAAGTTAATTTTTAATTTTGGTCAAAAAATAACATTTCAAATAGAAACATATTTTTGAAAATAAAAATAATGAGGAGTATTTTAATCATTTGGAAATATAAACTTAAAAGTTGTGGATTTCATTTAAAAATTCAACCATTTTTTTTAAAATTTGATCTAATTATAATCAATTTCACAAATTTAAAAATTTTAAATTGCAAATGAATTTTACAGCATGTTCATTTAAATGAACACACACCATTTGTAATTACAAATGAATTCTACAAAATTTTGTGAAATTTATTTATACCAAACACACTCTTAATAAAAATTTGAAATGACATATAATTATATGTGATTTGAAATCTTTATATTTGAAATTTAATATTTAAAATCTAAAATTTTAAGTCAAATATTTACATTCAAACACACTTTTTAAGACTCGCAAAAATAAATTTGATTTTGTTCAAAATAAATTCAGTAAGTGTAATTTTGTAAATTAAAATTATTTATACAATAAATTAAAAATTTAATATATAAACAGTATAACTTTTATTTTAATAAATAAGTTCAAATATGTATTTTTATATTTTTGTGAAAAAAGTCTTATATGTTTAATTTTGATTTTTTCATATTTATATTAAACGTCAGTTTGTGAAGAGTTATAATTGATTTTTTTTTCATTGTTACAAATGGAGATTTGATTTTGAGTGAAATTAAGTGTTTCATGACATTTTCATCATCAAATCAGCAGTGCAAGACTAACCGGTCTATACTAGCCTACCTAAACTTTCTTGTTAAATGATCTTTAATATATATATGATTTTAAATAAAAAATTAATCAAATCTAACTTTAAAATAATTTACAAGTAATCTGGCTTATTTACAATCTTATCAATAAATTAACTAAAAAATAAATAAAAATAATAAAATGTAAATTTTGAGGGAAATGAATTTTGAAACTTCTTATAATTGAATGTTTTGAGAGAGTATATAATGTTTAACTCCTCTTGTTGCTTACTTCTTTGTTTACGTTAAGCTTAGCTTACAAAATCAACTTAAGCTTATCTTCCCACGAATAATTCAAGTGGTAAAAGATACAGATATTCTATTAATGAGAGTAGAGTTTGAATCCCCCATCCTCCTCTCCCCTTTGTGGTGTTGGGAATTAACCGTCTTTAATAATTGTTTTTTTTAAAAAAAAAATCAACATAAGCTTACAAGACAAACTCACTTTTTTCCCCCTTACTGGTTAATAATTTATAAAATGCAAGATTAAACTATCCAGTTAACAATTTATAATTCTGCATGTTTGTGACTTGTAGTAAATTTAAGTAAAAACTGATAATTGATTCCCCCATCTTTTTGTATGTAGCTCAAGCATTGCCTCTTCCTGTGTCTTAAAATATAATTATGTTATTTGGGTTGCTATCAAGCAATTTTACTGCACATCTTGCCCTGCAGCTGCAAAAGATAGTAAAGTTTCAACCAACTGAAACAAGCCTATAGCTGCCACTGTTGATCTTGCAAATCTGAGTGGATAAAAAAAAAAATTGATGGCCAATGCCTTACAGATATAATAATAGAATTTTAAGCAACTAATGCATTAGAAGACAGGTTTCAAGTGGAATGTTATAAAAAATTTGGCTGAAATGAATCAACTCATTGGAATTTGAAAGCACAATTTGGCACAAAATTGGGAAACAATGCCCTTAAGAATATAACAAGTAGAAAGGGGGTACTGCACTGCTAGAGGTAAGGTGAATGAATTCATTACTAGGAAATTCTAAATGTTAAAACATTGTGCATAACATGAAATATATGAAAAAGAGACAAACATCACCTTCTCTGAATTTCCTCGTCTCGACTGCTCAACCTTGTACTAACTAAGCTCAGCAAAATTGACTTCAACATACATCGAATTGTCAAATTATTATCAACAACTTTCCCAGCCTGGACAAGTAACAGAATCAAACATTTCCATAGCTTCTCTGTCAAAAATGCAGAACCCATGAAAGTGGAAGTTACATGCAACTGATAGCTTCTCTTAAGAATAAATTTCATTCTTCAAATCCTGCCACACTACAAGGCCTCTAGGGTGATGTTTTACATACTGTGCAATAAATAACTCTTCTGAGCTTGCAATTACAGTGCTCAAGGCAAGTTCAGAATTAATACTCCCTTGCTCTTTCAGCCAATTATACATTGCTACCCTAAGCTTGATTCTTTTTGTTGTATAGTTAAGATATGATGGGAAGTTGACTAAGTATGATATGGGATAGCCCAAATCATTTACAAGATAATTAATCTTTTTCTCAAGAACTTCCTTCTTCTGGTTACAGATTTGAGGGGATATACTGACCATTTCACATACATGCTTCCGATCCAAACCAGCTTTCATGATGCAATCAAATCTTGCCTGCAACTCTGTTCCTCTGCCGCGAAAAGCTTTCAGTGCTTTTTCCATTTTGTTTGGTTCCTCATCCAATCCTAGGTCTGACAAGAATTTGATCTTCAGCATTTTTGATCTTTGTTTCTCCCTGGAGTTTGGTAATCGTTCAATTCTTGATCCCAATGCCCATTTCTTCATTTCCTGTGGGTTCTCCTGAATTAGTTTGCAAAGTCTTTTTTTCCCAGTATTCAAATTAGAAAGTATGGTATTGGTTTTCTTCAAAGTATATGAACCAAGTAAAAGTGAATGAGAATGAACAATCTTCCCAATCTGATTAGCATCCATCTCGATCTCAGTCAATAACAGAAAGCATCGCCTCAAATTAGAAACAAATTTCCCAATTCCCATGTCAGGAAACTGTAGAAACATAGAACATATCTGGTACATTGAGGACCCAAATTTGAACAAAAACACAATCAAGGATAGTGCTTTATCCCCTGACCCCTCAAATAAAATCCCTGGATGCTGGCTTATCAGGCCACATAACTGCTCCTCACTGTAACATTCCTTTCTAAATAAGTTCAGAAGTTCCAGCATCTGGCTCCAGTTATAACTATTCTCCAACAAATGCTCCTCAATCCAACTGAACCCAATTCCTCCTCCCCTCAATATTTCTAAAACCTTCAAAAAGTCTGCATTTACCTCACCAACCAAAAGATAAGGGCTACAAGCAACCACCTTACAAATAAAAGACTGGCTAAGCCCCAATTGTTCATAAGCTTCAAGTTTCAATGCCAAGACACCACGGTTATGCCTGAAAATTTCTGTTGCTTCCTTATAAATTTTTCCTATCCTATTTCTTGGAATACCATAATTACACAGAACAAAATAATTTTCCAACAATAAGTCATCATCGCTTAAGAATATCAAATCACGAGGAAGCAAGGGGATAAATTCATAAGGTTCTAAGCCTAGACTCTCAAAGAAAGGCTCAAATTCATTAATGGGGTGATACCGCAAGAAACGGGTGACTGACTGCTCAATATTTTTCCCAGGATCTTGAACATTCTGCATTAGTTTTCCAAGAAAATGAGGTGAGTTCACACTCATATTCTCAGCATCTGTGAATGGAATACTTCTAGTAAGATGCAAATACTCCAACAATGCAGCCTGAGCTGCTTTTATAGCAGCACGACAGATTTTGCTAGTGCTTTTGTGGCCATTATCTAACCAATATTTATCTAAAGTATCCCAATTTCCACTTCTAACTATGCCTCCTCCACTATAGAACCTAGGTTTCTTAGCAAAACAGACAACAGACCTTATAGGACATAATGGGATTCTATGGCTATAAATAAAATTTGAAGAAACCCATCTGAGAACAGATTGTGTTATGAGTTTACGCAAATGGGTCATGGCTATATTGATGAAAAATGATGTGACTGCAACAGATTGTTCGTTCTGTGCTTTTGTTACATAAAAAAGACCGTAGCTTTATTAGGCTATTCGGTGCTCAATAGTAATGAATACTTGGGAAAGAGCTTGTTGTAGTGGAGTGTTTCTTACCTAAAAATTTTGATTGAATTGAAGTGTTCCCTTTAAAAGAACGAGATTTGAAGATGCAGTTTCAGGATTTCTATTTCTTCGTCTTCTGCTTTGGCTTGTTCTTTCAGTAGAGCTCCAACTTACACTCTTGCAGAGACATTCCCAAGTCCCAATTGATGCCCAGGGCATTTTGGTCTTTCTATGTGATAATATTAAAAAATGATAAATTTTCTTTTTTTTTTTAATTTAACTAGTAATTTATAAGGAAAATAAATTCTTAAAATTATGTTTTATTTAGTATTAAGGGGACTTCAAAATTAAAAAAAAATATTAATTATAATTTTATTTCTTTTTAATTAGCAATTAAAGAAAAAGTTTACTGTAAATTTCATTATGAATTATGGGTACTATTTTAAACTTATTAAAGAATTAAAATTATAAAAAAATAACTTTTCAATATTTTTTGTTAAAAAAATTACAATTTTTAATTTATGATAAAAAAAAAGCATGACACTTTGAATTATTTTCTTTTTTTTTAATTTTTTTAATAAAATGAAACATTAAATGATGCATTATCAAGTAAACAATGAAGTTACTTTATATATATATATATGACAAGAACTTTTACTTTTGAGAGGAAAATATCTTGAGTTTTAATTTTCTTCCCTAACACGAGGTATGTAAGACCCTTTTATAATAGCGGCTCATGAAAATGAATTACTAATTACCAATACGCAAGTCTCATTTGAAGTGTTAACGTGAGTAGTTCAAGTGGTAAAAAGTATGAATATTCATTCAATGTATAGTGCCAATTATAAAAATTGAGTTCATAACCATGACTCTAATTGATAGGCATCGATTACATAAATTGCATTAGTGCGATGTCAATTATGAAATTAAGTACATGCTAGAATAATAAATTATAAACAGTACTCTCTTCGTTCCTTTTTAACCGTAATATTTTTTTAAAAAAAATAAAATTTTATTTATTTATTATTTTTGTATACCCAAAAAATTATTACCTTTTGTTTTTCTATTTTATCCTTAGTAACATTTATTACATTTGTTTAGTTTTTCAATATTTTCAAAGTAATTTTGATATACCAAGAATAAGTCTTCTAGTATGAAATAAATTTTGAGTTTCAATTTAGCCCTATTTACTTATATTTATGTCCAAATAATATTTTCTTAAGTCAAGTAAAATTCTAAAATATGACAGTTAAAAAAGAACAAAATGAGTATAAAACATATTACATAGGTCGTAATAATATGGTAATAATTAGTGAAAATGAGTTCATGTCAATATGATAAATTTTAATTAATTTATTGTTGATTACATAGTCTTCAATTATAAATCAATGTGTTGTAAATTTATTTTGAAGTTAAAAATAAAAATTATTTAATTATTATAATTATTATTGCAATAAAAACACAATAAGTTAAAAAAATTATATTAATTCAATAAAAAATCGGATAAATTTAAAATTATATTATAAGTATAGAAATCAAATAAAACTTTTAATTTTTTTTATTGGTCCAATTAACGGTAAATTAAACAATATAGATGTAATTGTTTAGTAGAACTTTAAAAATGTTATAATAATTATTGAAAATGCAGAAGCCTAATAGTATAACCTCAACATGTTAGTGTAATTAACCCAAAATATTAATTAGTCAAACGATAAAGGAGATAGATTCCCCATTGGAACAATTTTATGGCTCATTAATACATGAATGATCAATATCCAATTTTATTAGAATTAATTGAGCTACAACCTGTAATGCAGGACCTAGTACCTACAGCTATGCACATTTTTTGCTGTTCAAAAGAGGCAGAATAGCTTCATCCTTCAAATCTTAGTTCTTATGTAATGGTAGAAGCACTGCATCCTCTCTCTCTCTCTCTCTCTCTCTCTCTCTCTCTTGAAAAGCAGTAGTTTTGTCTCCAAAATCTTTTTTTTTAAATTAAAAAAAAAACAGATTTTGTAGACAAAACTACTGCATTCATGGAAATTTTATCCTCCATCCCCAATATATAAGCACCATATATATTCCATGAGAAACAAAAATGTACCAAAACTACAACTGAGTTTCACTTACAGACAGAATCAAAAAGAGAGTAATATGTATGCATATGTAAATCTCAAAGGACCAGTAACTGCATTCCACAGAGCATCATAATCATTCTTGCCTAAAATTACGACAGTTGAGTTACAGAATACACTTGCGAGTTGAACCAGAACATGCAATGTTGCCCGTTCTGGGAAACAAAGAGCGAGACGCAAGGCGAAATTGAGAAGAAAACAATATCCAAAAATAAACATAATAAAAATCAACAAAATTTTAGTTTGTGTCATTCTAAGAATCCCAAACCCTGCTCTAATAAAACTACTGATAAACCTATTTGATGACTAAATTACAGAACTTACCTACACGGGAATGAGAAGGGGCATAAATGAGTAAAACATCATTTCGAGCAACTCATTGTTTAGGAAGGTAATATGGATATCCACCCATTCCCATTGGTACTGGTGGTCCAAGTGGTGGCTCCTTTTTCACAGCAACTGGTGCATATGAGTATTGAGAATGTGGAGGGTAAGGCGGAGGTGCTGTTGGAGGACTTGGGTAAGAAGCACCAGGGTATGATGTCATTGTTTGAGGATAAGAGTAGCCAAGAGGGGCAGGACCAGGATGTGCTTTTCCAGGCTGTGAGTATCCAGTTGTGATTGGCAAAGGTACTGGAACCACTGGTGCAGGCAATTGAGTTTGTCCTGTTTTACCCTTGTGAGTATCAGCAAGCTTCACAGTGATAGTTCTCCCCTGCAAAAAGATCAAGTACAAAAGCGTTTAATAAATATTACAAAAAAATAAACCGACTAATACAAGGATATCTAAATTGATACAGCATGTGCAGAACATTTTCAAATTACAAAAAAATGATACAGCCCCCCATTTCTAGGAAAAACATGAAATTACAAACTTCACAAAAGCAAGTTGTGTACGAAAGACCATCTAATTTCTGTGTCTCAAATGCCAATAAGGAAACATATACTAACAAGGAAAATTAAGAAAAGATAAGGTGGCTGTAGAAGTAGAGTCTGGCACTCAGTTCATATCTTTAAGTTTGATCATTGACAAGGTTCAACTTCAAGTCCCTCTCTGGGCCCATTTTTCTTATTCTTTATTCCCACTCAAAGATGGGCCAGACTCTGCTCAAACTGTAATACAAAATGCTAATTTATGGAAGGCTATGATCTACAACATCTTAATCCAAACTAGTATCAGCAGGTACAGCTCTAGTACACTCAAAATCCTTAATGATTACAATCTCAAAGTAGAACTTCAAGTAAGTATATGAACTAATTATAATACACAGTTATTATGACTTCCAAAGAAATTCCAGTCTTCCTTTATTGTTATATTTGAAAACATACTCTTATAATCATCTATATTAGATGCTAGATGCTTTTCAACAATGGTCCGTGCATTTTGATGCTGAGTAACTAGGAAAAATAATGCAAGCTAGTACTCCACAATGAAGGGGAGCACAAACAAAGATAGTCCATCTGAAAAGAAATAAAAGTACAGAAAATTGGCGATTTGATGTCCTTTAATGTAAAAAATTTATCTTTTTGTTTTTTCAAAAAAAAAAAAAAAAGATTAGCACAGAGAAAGAAGAACAATACCTCAAGGGCTTCAATTATACATGAGAAACATTTTTTTTTTCAAACATCAGAAGCAAAAAAAAAAAACAAGAGATAGACGATAAATATAAAAGATACTATATCCACAGTATACTGCCCACTAAACAAAAATTTAACTAATTAGCCATCTGTCTTTAAAGCAATGAAAGGGAAATATTCCCTCTCAAAAACCCTTCTCTTATTTTCTCCACAAATCCAAACTTAGTTAAAAGGCATTCCTTCTCTAGTTAGAATCTAGGTAGAGAACAAAAGTTTGTTATGCTGATCATTCACAAGAGAGCATAGAATTGTTATGGACTTACCCCTAGAATCTTCTGTGGATCATCTATGGCCTTTTTTGCTGCCTCCACTGTCTTGAATGTAACAAAACCAAACCCACTGCAAATAGAAGGAAAAAGACAATAAGCTTCTAGCATCTTCAAATGCATAAATGAATAAGAACTGAAAATATTAAGAAAAGAAAATATCTCTCAACCAAAGAAACAAGCAAATACTATAATACCGCGACTCATTGGTATCTTTGTCATAGGCAACTGAACCTTCTTCAATCTCACCATGCCTTCCAAAAAATTTAAGCAGTATCTCACTTGTTATCTCAGGAGACAATCCCCCAATGTAGAGCTTCCTTTGGGCTAGGTCAGGTGTAGTACTCGCCCCAGTTAATCCCTCACATGCTAGATTACAGACAGCCAACCGACCCTGGAGTTGTAGTATTATAGAAAGAGAGGTTAGTCTCAGATAAGCAGGTATTTCGTGGCAAAGATATTATGAATAGCTGGTAAAACAATGTTGAATATCCAATTACAAGTGTTCATACTCAAATCTATTCAACTCGATAAAGCTTTAATCCCAGCCTAAGTACAGTAACTGTGTGGATCAGTTTATTCCAGTTAAAATTCATCTGTCTGAAAGAGGGAGGGATCTGAAATCAAGTTTTACGACCATCTTACTATTCTTAGAAGAGGTGTTGCCAGCAAAGGTTTACCCCTAAAGAACTACAAAATGTAATGATAGTTGCCAGATTTGCAAATACATTTCCCAGCCTATAAGATTGATCTCAATATGTTACATTTTTTCCCCTAAGATTTTTTTAATTTTATAGGTTCTCCTACATAAACAAAAAACTATCAAATTTTTGAATTTATAACTTCTTCATGGTGAAAATGACAGTGGATTCATGAAAACTAGCACATCAAAAACTACATAAAATTTATGCATTTTTGCTCTCATGTATGCATGCATTTTAGGATGAATTTTACTTTACAATCTCATATTGTCGTATAAGAGTTAAAACACCAGTATGCTCAAAATTATCTCCCTAAAAATAATATTTTAAGTACAAGAAGCATTATCATTGAGTTACTTCACTCCATGATTTCCTCCATTTGAAAAGGACAATCTATACAAAAATTTCTCATCATAAAAAAAAAATAATATGTATCCACCTCGTTACAGGTGTCCATGGGGGATCAAAAAAAGCCTTTAAGTAGCCCAGAAAATATCCAAAAGAATGGATCCATCATTCCATTATTTCATTGATATGTTTCCGCATAAAATTAAATTTTGGACTTTGACATCTCAAACTGGAAAATCTTCATAAAACATTCGACAGAATGTGAAATGACTCCATGGTTACAATTAAGGAACCGCTATCTAACAGTCAAATATGTTATCAAACTTACCAAAAAAAAAAAGTCCTAGTTCTATCAAGTTCAGTAAAGTGTATCATATATTCATTACATAACAATACATCATCAGTCTCAGGATTGAAATAGAAAAGTATATAGATGTTTTATTGGTGTGTAAGCCCCAACTAATTTCAAGGAGAACTTTTATAAGACCAAAATTCAAAGCAATGAAGAAAGTAACGTATTCGTAATATTAGCAAGGAATGAATGAAACTGCAAAGCTGCATATGACCAAATAAAATAGAGAACTGGATAAGGAAAATCACCAAATTAATGATGTGCTCAGAGAGGTGCATGAAATGGTTTGAAAGAGTCCACAATAGACAAGCAAATATGCTGGTTTGAAGGCTGAGAATATCCAAGTTAATACAAGTGAAGAGATGAGAGCTACATCTATAACAACCAGGGTGAAGTGGTGAACAAGGACACTGTAGCAATAGAATTTCTAATTGACAGTAATATTATACTAAATTCATAAGGAAAAAAATTATCCATAACACCAAGTTCAACTAGATTGGAATAAAGGCTTAGTTGAGTAATTCAAGCAAGTTCAAATTAACTAGTCTGCAACTACAAAAACATGTATGCTCAGAATAAACAGGAAATGGTATGTCAGAAAAACAATAATAGGAAAATGATAAAAGTTTATGTTACTACGAAAGACATATCCATGCAAAGCAACTATAAGATGTTGATTCTTACATCAATTAGTTTGCTAGGTGCCCTTAGTGCACTCTGTGTCGATTCCATATGTTTGTAAGTGATAAATCCATATCCACGAGATTTCCCTGTTGCTTTGTCATAAATGACAGCTCCTTCTTCTATTTCACCATGCACTTGAAATGCCTGTAACAAAATCATATGGTGGTCAGGTCCTTTAAAAACCTAAGAGAGACTCAGACAGTAAGTAGTCAAGGAAAAGAGAAAATGTGCAGGGGAATAATCAATTGGTTCAAATAACATTGCCAAAAATTAATGTCATGTGAAACAATAAACACTGCAGCACACAAAAAACACACTCAACAATCAGCAATGCACTCACAGCACACAAGGTTTCTGAAGTGGTATTCCAGGCCAAGCCACGAACAAAAAGCTTTCGATGCGCAGGATCAGCACTGGCTACACTTTTAATTTCTTCTGCAATGGAAGGATATTGGGAACCTCTTTATGCGTCGACATGCAAACAAACAAACAAACAAACACACATGCACAGTGTCAATCACACAGCATACACACTTGAACAGCACACTTTACACTCATATACCATTCATTTAACAGACACTAGCAGAACAATCTCATAGCTTCACATATGCAACCCCCAATACCACCATAACAATCATTACTACATCGACATACACACACACACACAAAATCCTAGAAAAAAAAAAAGCGCAATCCTAATATACAACTGAAGAGCTTCTAAATGCAGCCATGTACTGCAGAAAAAGGTTAAACTTTTATTTTAAACTGCTAAAGAGTTAACTGAAAGCTAAAAGATAAAAATATAAACTTCTCCGTAAAAGGTTAAAGAAAAAGGTGATTTTCTTTTCAAGGTTTGGGCGGCTAACAACTATTCTGACATATCAGAAGGGCAGTATTTGGTTTCCCAGATAATTAATTGAAATTGACAAAAATCAATAGTCTTGATATTGGGTTAAATTAATCATCTTTTGAGGGGATTTTGTAAAAAATTCAAAGTTCTACTACGGCTAGTATAAAGATTGCTACTACCCATGATGATTGAACTAAAGCAAATTAAACCCAATAACTTAACGAAAGCAAAGATTGAATCTTTAACATGGGAAACCAGTACAAAACATGAAAACAAAAGGAGCCCAAAAAAGGAAATTAAAGAAAAATAAAAGAGAAAGGAGAGAAAGAAAGAAACGCACAGTCTAGAGAGGAGATCGACGAGCTGGGATTTGTTAAGAGGGTCAAGCAGAGAACGAAGGTGGTCTTGTGTATTATTTGATAATTCAGCGCCGTTGCTCGATTCTTCCATCTTTCTCTTTTTCATATCTTCCATCTTTAACACAACAAAACGCAACACAATCTCTTTATTTATATATATATGTCTCTCTTTGTTCTTAAAAGAGCCCGCACACACAGTGAGCTCTTTTTTCTTCTTCTTCTTTTGAAACCCGGGTGCTGGTGGTGGAGGTGCCAATCCTTTTTTGTTTTTACTGCAACATTTTTTTATTTTATTATTATTATTTGAATCAGTTACACTTTTTATTTTACCATATTACACTATTATATATATTTTATCATATTTTTTATATAATACAATATTGTATTATTTATGTTTATCTTTTATTAATATTTTCATTAGAATTAAGATTAACGAGTTGTAAATCTACACTTTGCACAAACCATAAATGATATACATATTTTAGAATAATTAATTAAATAATTTCTAATAAATTAAAATAATAATTTTATTTTTTAATAAGATTATATATATATAATGTTAACTGAATAAATAAAATAAAAAAATAGAAAATAGTTGACAAAAAGGTGTTTTAGTTAGAATAAAAGGTAATTTTTTAATAATTTTATTTTTTTATTAAGATTATATATATATACTAGCAAATAACTACATATTTCACCCGTGAACGAAAAATTTATCTGACTCGTGATATATATAGTAAATAAACAATTAAATATAATTAATTTGATGTAATTTTTTAAGTTCAATTAATAATTAAATGATAAATATTAATTAATTTTAATTTTAACTCCTTTTTAATAAATTTTATAAAAACATCTAAAAATAATAATTATACTACTTTTCTTACAAATATACTTTCAAACAAATTATGTGCTCTATTTTTCATTTATTAATTTTTCATCTATAAATTTATCTACTTTTAAAACAAATTATATAATTTTCCTATTTTCATAAAATTTATTAATGTTGACTTTAATTATTTACTTATTAAATTTAATATATTAAGACTTATAAAAGTATATTATCTAATTTGATTTATATTAGATAAAATATAAGTAGATAAAATAGAAATTAACCTAATTAGAATAGGAAATATATTTTTAATTAAATAAGAATTACATTTTAATTCATTTAATTTTATTTTATTTTATTAAAGATAAAATAGAAGTTAACCTAATTAAAATAGGAAACACATACTTTTAATTAAATTAAAATTATATTTTAGTTAATTTAATTTTATTAAAGATAAAATAGAAGATAATCTAATCAAAATAAAAAATAGACTTTCTATCAAATTAAAATTATATTTTTCAATGAGACCTAGCCTATTGGCTGAGGCGGACCCAGGCTCAAATCCTGGCTTTGCCAGGTTTGAGATAATTAAAAAAAAAAATCTCCCCTCTCCTATTAACAACTAATAAACTAACAGTCGTGACCCTATGGGGGTACTAACAAGCGACACCCGATCAAAAAAATATTAAAATTATATTTTAATTAATTAAATTTTACTTTTATTAGTGAATAACTAAATTATCCAATTTTTATATAATAATAAGTGAATACTTTTTCATAATTTTGTCTGCCTTCCCTTCGGACATTTATATATATTATAGATTATAGATATATAATATGTATAGTAATAATAATAACTGAATAAATAAAATAAAAAATAGAAAATAGTTGATAAAAAGGTATTTTAGTTAAAATAAAAGGTATAATTTTTTATGCAAAGAAAAAGTAATATTTTAGATGTAATAGAATTAGAGTGTTTTATATAGGATAGAACATGTGTATTATGATATAAAAAAAATTTTATAGAAAAATATTATAAATTTTAATAACTCAAACACTTAAGTCTTTAGGGATGAACGTTGGATACTTGTCAAATTTAAATTTAATGACTTTGGAGCTCTATATATATATATTAGCTGTAAAATATTAATTACACTTTATAATAAAATATAAAATATTTAAAAACAATAATGACTATTTATCATATTTACTTTATTAAATTATACTACTTAACTCTCAAAATTTTAAAATTACATTTGTTTCTTTTCTATTTTATTATAATCTTTTACTCTTTTTGTCAAAATTTTCATTAAAATTATTTTGAATAACTATAAATAATCAAAATAACTTTTAATTGAAAAATGGCTCAATCATGGAAAAATGATAACTTGATTTTGGAACCTCTGAGTCCTGCAGTCAAGTGATCTATAAAGAAATAAGCTGAGATGTGGAGTTTTCCTCACAAACCCTTTGATGCTTAAGTCAGAGAGAGATTATAAAGAGAATGTAGAGAGAGAGCAATAAGTTAAAGGAATAGAATCAATAGTTGAGGGAGAAGTGATGAGTATTTATAGAGAGTATAATGCTCAAACCTGAGAGGAATAAGATTCCTCTTCTATATAGGACTTGTTCTTATTTAGGAGGTTTTCCTTCCTGATCCGGGACTCTTCCTGATAAGAAACTTCTTTTCCTATTTGACTTGGACATCTTTGTTCTGCAAGTAGCCTTTTATTTAGGAAAATAAAGTATCAATTAAATAAGAATTTATCTGAGGGGTACCAAGAGTCCCCCCCACAAGTGTGGTCAGATATTTATGTCTGAGAGTTTTGAAGTACAACATATGTGGTGATGATAACTCGAAGTAAAGAGTTCTGATGAAGAGACAAAGGATCAAATGTTAATGCTGAAAGGTGAGCTGAGGTGGCCAGCCTCAGTCACTGAAGGTTGAAATGCTCGGTATCGAGTCTTCGAATTTCGGATGTCTGAGTGAAATAAGGAGATGCCAGTTGGACTTACACAAATGCTCAACATTAACACACGTTCCGAGGGATTAACCATCCAGTGTTGTTGCAACACGTAGAATGGGACCAGCTAGTGCTGGAGTTTTAAGGCCTCAGTGCTGGAAAGCAACGTGAGGGTGCTAGTTTCCATATATACTAGACTTTAAGAGATACTCGATGCAATATAGCAACCCGAGGATGCCAGTTTTCATATATACTCAACTTTGTGAGATACTTGGTGCAATATAGCAATCCGAGGATGCGAGTTTCCATATATACTCGACTTTGTGAGATGCTTGGTGCAATATAGCAACCTAAGATCTGAGACAACTGGCAATGAGATGCGCAATTTGTAAGTTTCACGCCTTTTGATATGCTTTTGAAATTTGAATTTGTGTAACTGTTGTGCCTGTTCATTTGTCAGGGGATGGGATGTTTCAATACACCATGCCACTGAAGAATCACATCAGTTAAAAGGACAACTATATTGATAATCGCGCTGGTAATGAGTGTTTATGGCAGGGATGTATTGTCCGATTTACCCTTGAGAGATGTCTTTTGAGCATTCCGCCTTAAGGGTGCTTAATGTCCTTCTGGATTCTTCTTTTGCTTTATAAATAACTAATTTTGTTGTAGAGAAAAACCCTCACTGCGCCTCCTTATTCATTTTGCTTCTTTCACTATCTTGTGTGCTCTACTCGTTCACCTGCCTTTGTTACTATTTACTGCCGGAATTCCTCGAATTGTAAGGTGAATATTCTTATGTTCTCATTATTATTGCTTTTCTTCTTCTTCTTACTTTGTGATGGCTCCATGGGAGCAAGTGAAGTCAGATATATTTGAGTCCAGGGTAAATGGGAGTATGTTGGTGTGGTATAGGCGAAGATATAGTATCTAAATGACTTCTTATTGCACACTATTGAGATAGGCTTTAGGGCTCATTAGCCTTTTATCGATATATTGAGGATGATGGTGTACGTGGACCAGTTAGAAGGTGGTCTACGATTTCCTATGGATCCATTTATTAAGGCTTTATTGAATAGGTTTAATATTGCTCCTGGGCAGCTTCATCCCAATAGCTATAGGATCTTAACAGGGTACTTAGAGCTTGTACACAGAGAGAATAGAGAACCAGACTTAGAGATGTTTCGGTTCATGTATAGTTTGAATAAGAAAAAGGGGGAACTGACCTTCTCACTGTTAGCTACTCCCAATAATAATATTTTTGTCAAGCTTCCAGATTTATAGAGGTCCTGGGGGCATAAATTTTTCATAGTTGAACATCCTTTGGATTTCATTAATATCTGGCGCATGTGGGTAGACGAGTGCCACAAAGTAAGGCACCTTCCCAGTCTACTTGAGGAGGACAAACAATTGGTGCTCCGGTTGCACGAAGAAAGTATAACTAAGGGCACATCTACTGAGAATTACTCTCGTCGATATATTCGACAAGTCTATTATTGAGATAGGACAGTAGCTGGTAAGTTCCAAGCTTCTGAAGGTATATTCTAACTTCGTCATTTCGCTTTATTTTGTAGATGACTGATTATTTCACTTTTGCAGATGAAATAAACATTATAGAAGATGAGCAATCAGAGTCGCTTGGGATAGATCTGAATGTCACAAACTTGACCCAGGGGAAAGGTGATCTTGAGGTTCATTTTAATCAGCCTTCCACAACTGCTGAAGATCTGGCGACACCTTCGATGCTGGTAATGGCTGCCGAAACCACCGTAATTCTAAGAAAATGCACTCAAGAACCAGGTCTGGATGAAGAGGAGCTGGTTATTCATCAAACATCCCTGGATCCTTGGATGTCCGGACATGAGGAAATTTATTCTCCAGAAGATGAATCCTCCAAGCATTCAAAATGCTCAGGTTCGAGATCAATATATTGAGTCCTTACATCTTTCGAAGGATATATTGCGGTGGATGGACCTGGATAAGGACAAGCTTTCCAATGCTCTAATCTTATAGACACTTGAGGTACCTATCTAAACCTTTAAGTTTGTATTTATTTTTAAGTTTTTCGAGGCTTAACGTTTTCCTTTTCAACTAGTACAAGGGTTGTTGCTATGGAAGGACAACCAATACTTCCTGAGGTGTGAAATTATCTCGAAGGAAGAAAAACTTTGTTCCATTGAACTGGAATATGCAAAGAAGCTTGACGTGATAAAGCGTGCTCTGGAGATTGTAGAGACCAAGCAGGCAAAAGGGAAATCTGAAGTTGAGTCTTGCTAGAAAAGGATCCAAAATTTTGAGCATACCCAGGCTTAGCTGACTAAAAGAATTGAAGAGCAGGATGCTTTAAAGAAAAAATTGGCTGAAGAGAAGGATGCCCGAAAGGAAGACTTGAAGTCATTCCGGGAAATGGTGACTGGGTTTCTCAAAGCCTACAAGTCCAAGTCCAAGAGGGTGTTGCTTGCCTAGCATGGTGATTTGGACTTTTGTAAGGTGGAGAAATTAACATCTAGTGATCTAGCCAGGCTAGCTTCTGAGGTTGCAAAGAAGTCTGCTCCAAAGCTGATAAAGGACTCAAAGGCTTCTGGAAAGAAACTTGCTACTACTAAGGGAGCCACCTCTGAGCAAATGACTGAGCCTAAAGTCACTGAAGAGAAGTCAACTGCTAATGTTGAGAGAGCTCAAACAACTAAAAATCAATCTTTGAGGGCCCAAGTCCAGTGTCTGGTGATGTTGAGTTGCCTTTGGAATCCGGGGCTAATATAAATGTTGAATAATTTCTCTATTTCTTTATTTAAGTACAATTTATCTATTGGTAATATTTTCTCAAACTGTCTGAGTTCAAATATCTGGATAATTCTTTACCCTATAACTTTTATATCTTGTATGCACCCTTAATAGTTTTTTCTATGATTTGATAAGGGCCTTCCCAGTTGTGTCCAAGTTTGCCTATTCCAGAATTACCTTTGTCGATGTCTGTTCTTCTCAATACCAGGTCTCTGACTTTGAACTGTTTTGGCCGAACATGTTTATTGTGATATCCAGTAGCTCTTAATTTCTGAGCTTCTGAGATAATGGATGCCCATTCTCTTCTTTCTTCCAGTAAGTTTAGATATATCCGAGCATTAATATTGTTGATCTCTGAATTCAATTCTCCTATCACTCTGTAGCTTAATGACCCGATCTCCACAGGGATCACAATATCCATTCCTTAGGTTAGTTTGAAAGGTGTTTCTCTAGTTAAATTTTTTGGTGTTATTCTGTATGCCCAAATAACATTATTGAGCTCTTCAACCCAGTTCCCTTTCCTTTCATCCAACCTCTTCTTCAATCATGCATAATGATTATGTTGGTATCTTCCGTCTACCTATTTATCTGGGGATGAACTACTGAGGTGAACCTGAGCTTGATGCCCAAGTCTGAACAAAATGTCTTCAATTTGTCATTATCAATCCATTATCTGTGATCAGAGTGTACGGTATCCCAAACCTGCAAATGATTTCCTTCCAAAAGAAGTGTTGTATTCGAGCCTCTATGATGGTTGGAACTGCTTTGACCTCTACCCACTTGGTGAAGTGGTCAATGGCTATGATTAAGAATTTCTTTTATGATATTAAGACTGGGAAAGGTCCTAGAATGTCCATCCCCTAAACAGTGAAAGGCCACGGGCTTCTAATGGGATGTTAGATGTTGGATGGTTTATGATTCAGTTGAGCAAACTGCTGACATTTGGGACATTTTTGGACAAACTATAGCGCATCTTGGGACATAGTTGGCCAATAGTATCCTTGGAGTAATGCCTTTCTGACTAGTGAGCTTTGGGCTTCATGAGCTCTACATATTCCTTCATAGATTTTTTGGAACACATAATTGCCTTCTTCCGAAGATAGAAAAAGATCTTCGATAGAGTTCTCCTTTATACATGGAGTAATGCGTAACTTTGAGTCTCAGCTTCCAAGCTTTAAGTTTGTCTTGAGGTAAGGTGCCATGGTTTAAGTATTCAATGATTGGCTTTATCCATTCTGCCACATCCTGAGTGTTTATAATTTTTACCTCTTCGATGCTTGGCTTAGTTAGTTCCTCAGTTAGCTCAAGTTTGTTGAAGGTTTGACCATCTTTTGATGTTGATTTTACTAACAAGTCTGCTTCTATGTTCTCGCTTCTAGGGGTCTGCAGTATTTCCCATTGCCCCCTTTCTTGTTCAAGCTTCTTTAGGAGCTGTCGTGCTTTTTTGATATACTTAACCATGCTTGGCTCTTTGACCTGGTATGTCCCTTTGACTTAGTTGACCACTAGTTGAGAGTCAGAGTAGATTTTAAGATTTTTGGCCCTAACCTCAATGGCTAACTTAAGTCCTACAATCAATGCATCGCACTTAACTGCGTTGTTTATGGAATTGTACTTGATCTTGACTGTATATTTTATTCTGACCTTACTTGGTCCCATGAGAATAATCCCAACTCCAAATCCTTGAGCCCCAGATGCTCCAACAATGTATAGCTTCCACTCCGAGTAAGGTACAGAGATTGCTTCTTCTACTGTCATCTCCTGAACGAAGTTTGCCAGTGCTTGAGCTTTTATCTGGTGGCGAGACTTGTGACTAATATCGAATTCACTTAACTGAACAGACCATTGGATCAATCTTCCCTATGTTTCGGGCCTTTAAAGGATTTTTTGCAAGGGGAAATTGATTCTGACAACGATTGAGTGAGCTTGAAAATATTGTCTGAGCTTCTTAGATGTATGAAAGACCATCATGGCGAGTTTGTCCAATTTGGGATACTGGAATTTTGAGCCTTTGAGGATTTTACTGACATAGTAAATTGGGTTTTGCTAGCTTCCTTCTTCTCAAACCAATACTGCAGCAATGGATTCATGTCCAATAGAGAGATACAAATATAAAACTTCATTCAAAATTGGTCTGCTGAGTAATGAAGGTGATAAGAACTTTTTAATTTCTTCAAACACTGCCTGACATTTATCATTCCACTCAAATCGTTTGGATTTTTTCAGGTCTTGGAATAGAGGTAAACATTTCTTGGCCGAGAATGAGATAAACCTTCCAAGTGTTGTTATCCTACCATTGAGCTTTTGGAGTTCATTCAGTGTCTTAAGAGTTTTCATGTTTAGAATAACGTCTATCTTTTCTAGATTTTCCTTTATTCCTCTGTATGAAATTATGAATCCCAAGAACTTTCTAGCTTTTATTCCAAAGACACATTTATCCAGGTTGAGCTTGATCTAGTATTGGTCGAGAATATCAAGAATTTGTTTAAGATCATTGGCATGTTGTTCTGCATGCTAGCTCTTGATGATAATGTCATTTACATATACTTCCACATTTTTCCCAATATGACTTTGGAAGATGTGATTCATCAACCTTTGATATATTGCTCCGGTGTTTTTCAGTCCAAAAGGCATGACTCTATAGCAATAAAGACCCTCATGTGTAGTGAATGATGTTTCCTCTTGGTCTTCCTCTTTCATTGGGATTTGGTGGTATCCTTGGGTGGCATCAATAAAGCTATACAAGCTGTGGCAAGCTGTTGAATCTACTAACTGATCAATCGTTGGTAAGGGGTAGCTATCTTTGGGGCATGCCTTATTCAAATCTATGTAGTCGACACACATTATGTACTTCCAGTACCACATTAGCTACCCACTCTAGATGTTTAACTTCTCTAATAAATTTGACATCTAATAACTTCTTGGTTTCCTCAGCGATAACCTTTTGTCTCTCGTAGGCGAACTTCCTTTTTTTTTGAACTACGGGTTAGTTCCCGGGTTAATGTTCAGGCTGTGAGAAGTGATCCGAGGATCTACCTCACAATCTTAGACGCTTGTGAGGCGAAGCTATTTAAATGCTTGTGCAGAACCTTACTAATCTCTTTACTGATGTGCTCGTCAAGTTCACCACCAATTCTGACTGTCTTACCTTTAGCTATTTGCAGAGTCTGGACCTGATCAACTGGTTCTAGGTTTGCTCCCTGCTTTTCTAATTTTAATGCTTCCAAAGGGAATGCTTCCATTCGTGGCTTTACTGACATTTGATAGCATTATTTGGCCATTGACTGATCTCCGTGTATGGTGATTACTTGGTCTTCTAAAGGGATTTTCATAGTCAGCCGCCTGATGCTTGTGGTAGCGTCAATCTCATACAGAATAGGTTGTCCGATGATCCCGTTGTAGGTAAGTGGGAGATCTACCACATTGAACAGAGATCTGATTGCTTTTATATCCTCGGTGTCCCAGTTTCTGAATTCTACTTATAGTTCCACCACTCCCACTAGCTGGGTTGTTCCTCCATAAAAACTGATGATTGAATTTTTTATCACTTTTAAATTAGTGATTGACCCTCCCATGGCCTTATAGGCATTCCATAAAAGTGCATTGACTACGCTACCCTCATCTATTAGAAGTCTTTTTACCAGATAATTTTGGATGTACGCACTCATGACCATGGCGTCATTATGGGGATGTTGGACATGTTCCCCATCATTAGATCCAAATGTGATGGTCGACCTTTGTTTAGGTACTCGGTATTCTTCCCTCCGTGGTCTTTTAATCCTTTTCTCGGCTGGTGTTTTGCCTCCAACGATCTTGTTAATAACTCCAGCTACTTCATTATGAGCTTTCTTTGTATTTGAGGAATCCTCAGCTCGATCACTCGGATCTCGAATTCTTGTGAATCTCTTTAGCTTCCCATTTTTTATTAACTGTTCAATCGATCGTGCAAGATCTCGACATGCATCTGTTTCATGCCCAAAGCCTTGATGATATTGGCAGTACTTGTTTCCATCCGGTGCTCTTCTTCTTAGAGGGGTTAGCTTCCTGGTTGGAGTTATGCCTACTCCATTGTCTTTAATCCACATGAGAATTCTTGATCTGGAAGCATTTAGGGGTGAAAATCCCTCAGTTTCTCTTCTGAACCCTTCCACTGGGTCCCTAAAATTGTTTCGGGAAGCTGGATGTCTTCTTTTATCAGTTCTTTCATTTTTTTGAAAGGTGGCTTTTCATCATCCCTATGCAACCTTCAGTCATCATCCATCTTGATTAGTTTGGTAGCCATGGACATAACCTCCGAGAAGGTACATGGCTCTTTTATTAAGATCTTATCTTTGAGCTTTCCCAATTGAGTTCCGTTCTTTAGAGCGTCGATAGCCACCTCATCACTTAGGTTCTCGATTTGCATAGCCACCTTATTGAATCTGTTTAAGCAGCTTCTTAACAATTCATTAATTTATTGCCTGCATGTCCGAAGATCATTTATGCTTTTGGTAGGAGGAACATTAGTGATAAACCGTGTTCTGAACTTCTCGACCAACTCTTTAAAAGATGAAATAGAGTTATTCGGAAGCTGGTGAAACCACCTCTAGGCAATTTTGGTGAGCATGCAAGGTAAGACGCGGCATAAAATCTCGTTGTTGACATTCTGAAGCATCATTTTTGTTCTGAATAAGGACATGTGATTGACTAAATCTCCGGTGCCATCGTACTATTCCAGTTGAGGTAATTTGAACTTGGATAGGATCTCCGTCTTATTGATTCTGCTCACAAAAAGCGTTATTCCTTCCAACACACACTCATCTTCCTTCCTTGGTCTTGTCTAGGCCTTTTGGATTACTTGTTCCACTTTTTGGGCTATCTGGGAATCATCCAACATTGGGCAGCTTATGCTAGACTCCCCTTCCGGATCTTTTCGAGCTTTTTTATCCCATCCATGAGCACTCTTGGTAACTATGGGTGGCAAGTTCACATTATTTTCTATACTATCCACTTTGGGGCTACTACTTTGGATAAGGGCATTCAATTGTTGTTACATGAGAGCCATCTGAGCTTGAATGCTCTGGATCATCGCTTCTTTATTCACCGAAGGCAAGTTGAATACCTGCATTATTGTGTTTAGGTCTGGTGTGTTTATGATGGGGGTTCCTAAAAGACTTGGGAAGGGCACTAAAGGAATGGGTCGGCTGGTATGATTCAGAGGAGCATAGTAGGGAAAGCTCGTGCTTGGGGTCACCCAACCTTGGGTGACTCCGGATGACAAGTGTGTATTAAGAGGGATTTGAGATGACGGCCCTACATGATGAATGAGAGTTGGATTAATAGGTAAGATAGGAGCGGATAGGTTAATAGGAGGTACAGGAGCTTATGGGTTGATGAGAGCATTTATGGCTAATCCTGGGGGATTGATTTGAGTAGCCGTGGCTGATGGCTGGATGTCATGGTGTGAACTTTGTTTAACTCGGCGAATGATAATGGCTTTTGACTCAAGAGGTTCCCACAGACGGTGCCACTTAATAACTTGATTCTGAAACCTCCGAGTCCTGTGGTCAAGCGATCAACAAGGAAGCAAGGTGAGATGTGGGGTTTCTCCCACAAACCCTTTGATGCTTAAGTCAGAGAGATATTAGAGAGAGAATGTATAGAGAGAGCAATAAGCTAAAGGAATAGAATCAATAGTTGAGGGAGAAGTGAGGAGTATTTATAGAGAGTATAATGCTCAAACCTGAGAGGAATAAGATTCCTCTTCTATGTAGGAATTGTTCTTATTTAGGAGGTTTTTCTTCCTACCCCGGGACTCTTCATGATAAGAAACTGCTTTTTCTATTTGACTTGGACATCTCTGTTCTATAAGTAACCTTTTATTTAGGAAAATAAAGTATCAATTAAATTGGAATTTACCTGAGGGGTATAAAAAAAAATCAGCAATCTAATTATATACTTAATAACTTATACTAACAATTTAGAAAAAATTACTTAATTAATGCAATATAAATGTTTTAAATTAATATTTAAATAAAAATATTTTAAAATTAAGAGTAATCGATTAGTATTTAATAAAAATTTTAACTAAATTAAAATTAAAATTAGATAATTACCATTTTAGTATCAATTATTAATAATTTCAACATAGATTTTAATAAAATTTAATATAATGATGAAAAATATAATTTTTAAATAGTAAAAGTAATATAATATAGTCAGATAGAGAAAGCAAATAATAATTCCTATATTAATATTTATTGATAAATTTCTGATTAATTGATAACTTCCATAAAAAAAAAGGATAAGTGAAAAAAAAATACCATGTGGTTTAACATTTTTCATTTATGGTCTTATGATTTTTTTCGTGACACTTCAATACCATATGATATTTGTTTTTAGCAAATTTGAAGCGAATTAACTAACACCATTAATTATGATGACATGGATGTTGACGTGCTGATGTGGATGTTGACATTCTGACGTGGATGTCCACATAGATGTTGTTTTGCTAATGTGAATGCCCACGTAGATGTTAATGTGC
The DNA here is from genome assembly GCA_949671775.1 of Mallotus repandus. Lineage (NCBI taxonomy): Eukaryota > Viridiplantae > Streptophyta > Magnoliopsida > Malpighiales > Euphorbiaceae > Mallotus > Mallotus repandus. The sequence goes on from CATIWM010566995.1 coordinate 83,934, forward strand.
TATCGTGAATACCAATTTCAGAATCCACGTCAACATCCACATCATCACAATTAACGGTTTTAGTGAATTTGGTCAAAATTTACTAACAGTAAATATCACAGTGTACTGAAGTGTTACGAAAATAATCATAGGGTCATAAGTAAAAAAGCACTAAACCACATGATACTTTTTTATACTTATTCCTAAAACAATATATAATGAATTAGGTAAGTTAGTAACTTAGTCCAATATTATAAAAAAAAATGAAAAAAATAATTTTTAAATATTAGGGACTAATATAACATATATAGTAAAATAGAGAGGTAAATACTAATTGACTCTTAGAGGACGTTTGATTCATGTTCTAGAATTGAATCGAAATCCGAATCGGTATTGGAAAGAATGGGAAAAAAATAAAAATTTAAAGAAAATGTTTGGTTCATTATGGAATGGAAATAAAAATCAACATTATTTATCATTTAAAACACTTTTATAATTATTTTTTATATATAAAAATAAATATTATAATTATTTTGTAGATATTAAAATCAGTATTATAATTTTTTATAAAAATATTTTTAAAAATTATTTATTTATTTATTAAAATATTATTATATTTTTAAAAAAATTATTACAAAAATATTTACTTTTTAATAAATATTTTGGTTCAAATATTTTAATAATTATTTTTAATTTATAAATTTTAAAATAATATATAATAATATTTAAATATTTAACAGTAATTATTTTGACTTGATTGGAATCAAAATTTATCACCATGCCATTCCCATTCCCATTCATTGCCTAATTGATTCTCGTTCCAATGGGCTAAAGTTAAAACAAACATTAACAACCATTCTCATTCCCATTTTTTATTTTTGCCATCAAATTTGTGAAGGTTGACTTGAAATTTGATTGATGAGAAAAAATTATTCATTATTATATAATTTGAACCAAAAATATATATTTTTACCATATAAACTGAAAAAGATTAAACTAAGTTGGCATTTTGTAATTATATTCATGTGAATAAATTGGTATTCTATGAAGCCTAAAAAAAAAAAATTGGTATTCTATGAATTTTTATATTGTGTATTTTAACTTTCTTTATATATATGTATAAGGTTTCTATGTTTATGAATGTCAATGTTTTCAATCTTTTTTTTGCCCACATATATATACGTAATATAAATTTATATTAAAAATATTTTAGTTGATTGTGAAGAATGTCAAACAAAATGTAATGTGATTCTATATCAATATCAATATAAATACAATATTTGATTTTAGAATAGTATTGGGAAAAAAAATTCTATCGCAAAGAAATTCGCAAACATTATGTGAGCTTTTTTTTTTTCGTTCTAAAAATTATTAACATAATAATTAATATAGTTCATATCGGTTAAAAAAAATATAGCTCATATAGTTTACAATATAAATTTTTCATATTATATCTTTTAATTAATATTATTTTACTAAAAATTAAATAATTTATATAAAAACATATATTAAGTAATGAACTATTAGTAAATTTTTTTTTTTTTGAGAAGCAAATAGCCTATAATTCAATGCGGTACAAAATGAATTCATAGTTTGTGAAGAAAAATTATTTAATTATTTATATTGATTTATATCTATTTAATTTACTCAACTTTTTTATTTTAAATTAATTCCTCATAAATATCACATCCTACTAATATAACTGAGCAAGTTGATTAGTAGGATGTGATTTTTTTTAATTAATTAATTTTTAATTAGTAGCAAGTTTAATTAATTTTTTTAATTTTTTTCCATATTGTTCAGAAAAAACTGAGCAAGTTGCACAACTTTTTTTTAAAACAAACTTGCTGTTTATATATGTATAAATATATATATATATTTTTAATGCTTCAAGTATATATTAAGGATTTAATCCTTACTTCTCATTTCCCAGTTAAAAAAACTAGAAAATGAAGTTTGACATAATAAGAGCTAGCACTCTTTATTCGTTGATTAAAAATAAAAATTATTTTATACTCCTACTGAGATTGAACTGAATTATTAGTTAGAGTTTATTGGGCTCGGGATACCGAATAATTGAAACAAAATAAAGTTTGGATTCAAAAGTAGTTAGGGTTTTCTCTTGCCGCCGTCCTACATGGGGCCGCCGGAGAATATCCCTCCGTCCGAATCTCCTCGTTTACATCTTGGATTGCATGGGGACACTCATGTCGCCCATTCTGAACTATTTTCTCTAATTGGGTTCCGACAGCAGACTGTTGTTCCGTCACTAAATTGCTAAAAAAAATAATTATGGAAAATCTAAAAAAATTGTGACGGATGCCTTTCCGTCACAAATTAGTGATGAACGAAGTTGTCCATCACTATTTAGTGACGGATTATAAAATCTGTCACTGTTTAGAGACAGAATGTAGAATCTGTCACTAAATTGTGATGGATTTTTTACTACATAATTGGTTAACATTTATATATATATATAGATATACATACCATTTGTATATCAAAAAATAAAATAAGAAAAATAATAAATTTAATTAGTTTTTTTATAACTTTAAAATTAACAGTGTTAAACTTTGTAGTTTTTGTTGGTTTAAGGTTTGTGTACATATAAATATCATTTGTATC
>CATIWM010567015.1:0-14316 GCA_949671775.1 Mallotus repandus
AAAAAAAATATATATATATATATATATATATATTATATATATATATATATAATGTTACGTTTTTCTTGAATATGATGATAATTCGGAAAAAAAAAAAAACTCTGTTGCTTAAATTTTTGTTCGGGACTTCAATATTGCTTGGGCATGAGTACCTATATTGTTCTATTGATATAGCATGATAAATTCAATGAGGGTTTTAAGCAATCTTAGGACGATGAAAACATCCACCGATTTGATAATTAAATTAATTGCTAGATGACAATCATAAATTATGTAAAATTTAAAATTATTTGACAAATTGGAGCAAAACTAATTTCTCTATATAGTCTTAAAAAAATGAATATAGCATGAATTTTAAATAGATTAGTTACAATGTAAAGTTTATGGTTATGATTATGAGGGCCATTGGCAGATGAAGGGTGTGTCGATCCAAATCCTTTCACATTGATAGATGAAGAGTGCCACTGATGATATCCGACCCTAATTCTTTCACATGGTAAATAGGTTTGTAAGATATTGAGCAAAAATAACTTAAAATTGAAAATCAAAAAGTTGAACCGAACCAACTTCCGTTCGATTTGATTTTATTTGTAAAATAATTTTGTTCAGTTTTAAGTTTATAAAAACCAAAATATATTCATTTCAGTTCTATTTTCATCATAAAAATATTATTAAATTGAACTGAACTAAATTTATAGAATATTTTTAATTTATATAGTATTTACGGTTCAGTTTGATTGGTTTAGTACTAATATTTTAAAATAAGTCAATTATATCAGTTTCTTATATATTTAACACTCTTAATCAAATTATTTAATACCAAGAAACCTCAAATCTAAATTATTTACCTTCATTTTATATAATTGGTTCAGTTAGTTTTCTAAAAATAAATAAAATAAATATAAAAAATTAACAATAATAGGTCTCATAAATATTATTAAAATAGTGCAAAATTACATAAGGCTAATAGGTTAAAATTTGTAAAAATTTAAAAGTCCAAACTGAATAAACTGACCAAACCTCCGTTTGGTTCAATTCAATTTTCATAATTATTCAATTCAGTTTTATATATTTTTAAACTGAACAAAACTAAACCAACCAATGCACACCAATTCAGTATGAACATCTGAATGTCCAATACCCTTAAGCCATGCTAATTATATAAAGAAATATGAACAGTACTTTATGTTCAAAGAAAAATAAATAAATACAGCAGTAAAGATGGTAAAAATGAAAATTAAATGAAAGTAATTAAAAAAAATTATATTATAAAAATAAAGTTATAGAAATTAAAAATAACATAAATAAACTAAAAAAAGAAAATAAAGCAGAAATATTTTCATATTCATTTAAAGAAAAACATAAAAAAGCATTTTTAATTTGGTTGAAATATCAAATTTAATTGCATACTAAATTCATAATGCATATGGGTTTAGGTTTTATGAGCTATTATGCGGGGGTATTCTTAATATTGTCGAATTAGGCCCTCTAATGCATATTTACTATTTTTTAATTTTATTTTTTATATGTTCAATTTTTTATAACATTTTATTATAAAAATAAAGTAATAACAAAATACAGCATAACAATTTTAATTTTAATTTATAAACTTAGAAAAGAAGGAAACGAAATATATTTTTAAAATATTGATTAAATAAAATTAATAATTTTATTTTTCATCGTACCAATAACTTTATAATTTAATTTTAAAATATTTAGTTTAATTTTACAATTAATATAAATAAAAATTTTATATAATATTAATAATATAACTGTAAATAAGCTAAACTACTCGCAAACTGTTTGGATGACTCAGTAAAAATTTATTTGAACTCATATATTAAAATTCATTTAATAAACGAATTGGTTCTAGTTATGCAAAACTCCGCTGGCACATCATAATCTGACTAAAATTTGTGGGCATGTTTCCCTCAAAGAACTGTTGAAGTGCTGTGAAGAAAAAGGGTCCCATTTTAATGTATAATATAGCTTTCTATGAGGAAGTCTAGTAGCAAAATATTGACACTAATAATTGACGTTATTAACAATAATAGAGAGATTGTCCCCACAAATAATTTAAGCAGTAAAAGATTTATATATCTAGATGTATAATGCACAATTTGAACTTCCGTCCTTTCTACACTTCTCCCTATGGTGAGAAATTAAACTTTATTGATGAAAAAAGAAGGAATTATTACAATTACTTTCATGAAGTTAGTTCATAATTACTACTCCATCCCTCTGGTTCAAAAAATTATTTTAGATTTATCGAATGATTTCCCCCTCCATTAAAAAGAAGAGTTAAATGACATGAAAAGGCATATTTTCTCACAATATCTAATTGAATTTAAAATACTATAATATATTTAATTAAATTCTTATTTTAAAAAATATTCACTTTTTCTTTTATAATACTATAATATTGAAAATAATAAAAAAACATTATTTAAATTAAATCAAATTACATTAAAAATTATAACTTCAAAAAAAATTTTCTTTTTGTTGAAAAAATTAAATAAAAAGATATATTTATTCTCATTTTATTAAATCTATAGTAATACACAATACTTTATTAATTTCTTTTCCATTTTTAAAAAAAACATTCATTTACATTTTATAAACTATTATAATATTTAAAAGTAATAAAAAAAAATTTGAGCTATGATTTCATTAAATTAAATCAAATTAAACTAAAAAAATATAATTTTAACAAAAAATTTCCATTAAAAATTAAATAACATAAAAATACATATTTATCTTCAATAGTTCATTAAACTTATAATATCATACCGTGCTTAATTTTTTTTAAATCATGCACTTTTTTTACACTATTATAGTATAGAATATAATAAAAACTTCATATCATTCTTTAATTAAATTACAAAAATTACAGTTCCAACAAATTAATTAGTAGTTGCAGTAGAGTAAATGTAGGCTGGTTATTACAATACATAAGTATTTGCAATTTTCAAGAATATTTGTAAATTTTAATTTTAATTAAATTAAGTCTAAATTTGATAATTTTAAAGGAATTTTTGAATTTTTTTATAATTATGGACAGTTTGACTTTTAACTAACAACATATTTTAAGAATATTCTTACACTATTTCACGGAGGGAGAAAATTATTTGCCAAATTTAAAACTAAAGAGGTTTTTAATAATTTTTTAAAATAGAGGAATGAATAGTATTTATAACCTAAACCTATGATGTACTGTCACTTCAATTAGTAGACATTTATCTGTATCTATGCTATATAGACAATTTAGTTTAGAAGACAGACATTTCAATTAGAAACCGTTTTCCTATGTCCATATCCTATATCCTTGTATGTGCAACTTAGATCTAAACGCATAAGGTAATTATAATTATGCCAAAAAGAAAATCATACTAGGATAGTTTTTTTTTTAACAACTGTATTTTTTAGATCAAAAGGAGAGGGTGCAATTTGCATCAAATTTAGGAAGCTCTAAAGTTTAGGATGAACATTGAATTATTGTCCTGTGAAAACAAAACTATGGTCATTTTTTGCTAGCTAATCTGCTACTATGTTAGCTAGTCGAGGAATATGTTGTTAATAAATGCAACACCAACCTACATGGAAACGTCTAGGTGCAAATTATTTTTTAATAAGTGGATTAGTATGGTGCAAATTATTGAATGGATTAGTTAGAAAGCATTTTGTGTGGTGATAAAAATAGCCTATATGTATGGTTATGAATTTTTTAGTTTTTTATTTGTATGGTTTGTATTAAGTCCTCATTACTATAAATACCCCCTAAGTCTTGTAATGTGAGCATAGGCAAAGAAGAAGAAAATAAAGAAGTAAAGCTTCTTTAGAGAGTTTGCCTATATATATATATATATAAATTAATTAAGGCACATGCCTTAAATAGTCTTGAGTGGTGTGAATAATATTGAGAGTTGTAAGTGTAATTTTTTTTGTGAGATATAATATTTGAGTGTGTAATTTTTTTTGTGGTCTTAATCATATTTTTATTATATGCCCAAGTATATTGTGTTCAACAAGTGATATCAGAGCTGGACCGTCTAGGACTGCTCAAGTTGTAGAATTTCTAGAGATTCTGAGTATGCTCTGTGGATGCAGCGTTGACTGATCTTCCACATCAGAAAAGACATCTAGAAATTATTTGTGAGGCTAGTTTAATTTCTAGGAATTCTGAATATGCTCTGTAGTTGCAGCTTTGACTGATCTTCCACATCGGAAAAGGATTCTAGAAATTATGAGTGAGTAAGCTTTTGTGTGTCATGAGTAGTCTGTGACTTTGCAAGTTTATTGACAAAACTTGTTTAGTATTACTGAGGTACTGCCAACACGATGGGTGATCTTCAAGTCGTTGGAGGAATCAAGAAGCTCAACAATCAAAATTACAACACATGGGCGACGTGTATATTGTCCTACCTGCAAGGACAAAATCTTTGAGAGGTCGTCGGTGGTAGTGAAGCTACATAACCGACGGAAGACAGAAATGGCACCTTACGCAAATGGAAGATTAAGGCAGGAAAGGCAATTTTTTCCTTGAAGACCACAGTTGAAGAAGAAATATTAGAGCACATTTGGGATGTTGAAACACCGAAGGTAGCATGGGATACGTTGGCCACACTCTTTTCAAAGAAGAATAACTCAAGACTATAACTTCTTGAAAATGAGCTACTCTCAGCTGCGCAATGTGATATGACGATTACACAGTACTTTCACAAGGTGAAATCTTTATGCCGTGAGATTTCTGAACTTGATCCAAAAGCTAAAATTGCAGAACCCAGGATGAGGAGAATCATCATCCGTGGTTTAAGGCCTGAATTTAGAGGCTTTGTTGCTGCTATACAAGGATGACCTACTTGTTGAATTTGAAAATTTGCTTGCTGGTCAAGAATCTATGGCTAAGCAATTGGGTAGTGTCTAACTAAAAGGTGAAGATGAAGCACTCTTTAGCAGCAAAGGCAAAGAAAAACCCATGTATAATACTAGTAATGGATCAAGAAGATATGAAGATAGACAAAGAATTCATCAGGGGAGCTCACAAACAGGGGGAGCTAAAAAGAAGGACAATAGGAGCAGCCAGTTCAAGAAGAAGAAGAAGTTTGACGATGACTGTTACAATTGCAGTAAGAAGGGTCATATGGCCAAAGACTATTGGTTAAAGAAAAAAAACTACTAAGAGCAATGTAGCAACTTCAAAGAAGATGAGTGAAAGTGATGATGAATGGGAAGTTGAAGCTTCATTTGCCATGGAAGAAGAAGAATTGGTGCTCACAGCAACAACTGTCGAACAGATTGATTATGAGAAAGATTTGATCATTGACTTTGGATGTTCGAATCACATGACTGGTGATCAAGAAAAATTGTGAGATGTGGCCTAGTATAAAGGAAGCGTGTGGTGGTAACTGCTAATAACTTAAGGTTGCTAATAGCTCATATTGGTAAGACAACAATCACACCTCGTTATAATCATAATAAGGTGCTGCTTCAAGATGGCACAAATGACATCATTAGGCCAATTTGTTTTGTTCTGTCCTAATGATGTCAAGGTGTATCAAGACATCAAAATCTTTGGTACACCAATAATGGAAGGATGCAGATTAGATTCTGTTTATGTAATGTCAACAGAATCAGCTTATGTAGACAAGACTAGGAGGAATGAGACAGCAGACTTGTGGCATGCAAGACTTGGGCATTTCGGTTATCACAAGCTTAAAATGATAATGAAGAAGTCAATGCTCAAAGGTCTTCCTTATCTTAAAGTTTGTGAGGACACAGTTTGCGCAGGGTGTCAATTTGGTCAAGCACATCAATTATCGTATGAGGAGTCAAACTTTAGAGCAAAGGAGCCATTAGAGCTTGTTCACTCAGATGTGTTTGGACCTATCAAGCAACCGTCTATCAGCGGGATGAGTTATATGGTAATATTTATCGATGAATTCTCTAGATATGTTTGGGTTTTCTTCATGAAAGAAAGATCTGAGACATTCACTAAATTTCAAGAATTTAAAGAAATGGTTAAAGGAGAAGTCGGCAGGAAAATTCAATGTCTGTGCACTGATAATGGTGGGGAATATACATCAGATAAGTTCTCCCAGTATTTGAAAAAGTTTCAGATTCATCATCAGTTCATTTGTGCAAATACAACACAATAAAATGGTGTTGCTGAAAGGAAGAACCGACATCTTATAGAGACATGTCGGAGTATGTTGCATGCAAAAAATGTACCTGGTAGATTTTGGACTGAGTGTATGAAGACAGCAGCTCATGTCATCAATAGGCTTCCGCAACTAAGATTAGGATTTACCTTACCCTTTGAAAAATTGTGGGGTGTCAAGCCTGCAGTTGGTCACTTTCCAGTATTTGGTTGTGTTTGCTACATGTTTGTGCCAATTCATTTACGTAGCAAATTCGATAAAAAAGCGATCCGGTGTATCTTTGTGGGATATGACAACCAAAGAAAAGGGTGGAAGTGTTGTGATCCTACTTCTAGACAATGTTACACATCGTGGAACGTGGTGTTTAATGAAGCTTCCTCATGGTGGTCTCCGCAGAAAGATTTGTTACCAGATTTCAAAGAGATGGAAGATAAACTTCAAGAGAAATAGAGGAGCAAATTGCTGAGGTATGACAAAATCCTGATATTGGTGAGGATTTAGATGATGAAAATGATGAAGATTGTGGGGCGAGGAGTTTACCAAAGATTAGAAGAAGGGGTCAAACCAAGTCAAGAAGGTGTGACAAGTCAACAACCACAACTCAGAAGATCAACCAGGATACAAAAGGCAAACCCTAAGTATGCTAACGCAGCTATAACAGATGAGAGTCCAAAAGAACCGATGACTTATGAAGAAGCATCCCAAGACTCTAAGTGGGTAAAAGTAATGAAAGAAGAGATTATTGCATTAAAAGACTTTCAAACTTGGGATCTGGTGCCAAAGCCAAGAGATGTGAAGCCTATTTCTTGTAAATGGGTGTACAAGGTCAAAACTCATCCTGATAGATCAGTTGAGAGATACAAAGCTCGGTTGGTGGCTCGAGGGTTCTCTCAATAGTACGGACTAGACTATAATGAGACGTTTAGTCCAGTGGCAAAGATAGCAATAGTATGAGTTCTTCTAGCACTTGCAGCCAGTAAAGACTAGAAATTATGGCAGATGGATGTGAAAAATGCATTCTTACATGGAGAATTGGATAGAGAGATCTACATGAATCAACCAAGTTAAAAAAGGCTCTCTATGGACTAAAATAAGCACCAAGAGCATGGTACGGTAAAATTGTTGAATTTTTGATACAATGTGGCTATGTTGTGGCTCATGCAGATTCCAGCTTATTTGTGAAAGCTAAAGAAGGGAAACTGGCAATAGTGCTGGTGTATGTGGATGACTTGATTATCACAAGAGATGATGAGTTAGAAATTCGTCGAGCAAAAGAAAATTTATCAGTACGCTTCCAGATGAAGGAACTTGGAGAGCTCAAGCATTTTTTGTACTAGAGGTTGACTGTACAACAAAAGGATTGTTTCTCTGTCTACAGAAATATGCAAGAGACCTACTAGAGAAATTTGGGATGCTTAAATGCAAGCCTATCTCAACACCAATTGAAGCAAATATCAAGCTTTGCACACATGAAGGCAAAGATAACTTGTAAGGAATCTCATTTATCTTACTTTGACTCGACTTGACATTTCTTTTGCAGTTGGTATTGTAACTCGGTACATGCAAAATCCAAAGAAGTCCTACTTAGAAGTTGTTCGTAGAATTATGAGATATATCAAAAGTACAATGGACTATGGTCTTTTGTACAAGAAAGGTAAAGATTACAAACTGATCGGGTACTGTGATGCTGATTATGCGGGAGATCATGACACACGTCAGTCGACAACTGGATATGCCTTCAAATTAGGTTTTGGAGTGATTTCCTAGTGTAGCAAAAGGCAACCAACGGTGTCTCTATCAACAACAGAAGCGGAGTATAGAGCAGCAGTGATGGCAGCTCAAGAAAGCTCATGGTTAGTACAGCTGATGGAAGATCTACACCAACAAGTTGATTATGTAATACCACTTTATTGTGATAATCAATCAGCTATATGTTTAGTAGAAAATCCAGAATTCCATGCAAGAACTAAGCATGTGGAAGTATACTACCACTTTATCAGAGAGAAGATCCTTTAAGAAGAAGTTGAAATGAAATATGTCAAGATAGATGAACAAATTATAGATTTATTTACTAAAGGACTGAGTGCCAACAAGTTTGAAAACTTTTGTCATCAACTTAGGATGGTTCAAAGAGTTAGAGCTGGTGTTGAGGGGGAGTGTTAATGAATGCAACACCAACCTACATGGAAACTTCTAGGTGCAAATTATTTTTTAATAAGTGGATTAGTATGGTGCAAATTATTGACTGGATTAGTTAGAAAGTATTTTGTGTGTTGATAAAAATAGCCTATAAGTGTGGTTATGAATTTTTTTGTTTTTTATTTGTATGGTTTGTATTAAGTCCTCATTACTATAAAGACCTCCTAAGTCTTGTAATGTGAGCATAGGCAAAGAAGAAGAAAATAAAGAAGTAAAGCTTCTACAGAGAGTTTGCATATATATATATATATATATATATATAATTAATTAAGGCATAGGCCTTAAATAGTCTTGAGTGGTGTGAGTAATATTGAGAGTTGTAAGTGTAATTTTTTTTTGTGAGATATAATATTTGAGTGTGTAATTCTTTTTGTGGTCTTAATAATAATTTTATTATATGCCCAAGTGTGTTGTGTTCAACATATGTTAGATTTTGATCCTACTATTTTGTTGCAATAGTGATCTTATATCTTTGATAATTGTGGAGGTTTCCCATGATATTTACAAGTAGTGTTGTTTGCGAGCTTTACTGCCTGTATGCAATCTGATTCCATTGTTACACTTTAATTTGGTGTGGATTTTGCAAATTTGAGAGCTTCATGGATACCCTTGACTTTCGCTTGTAATGTTGAGTGGCTATGGGCTTTAGTGGTCTTTATGTGTATGATTGTGCCTGCATGGTCTTTGTAGCTGAAAGCCTTCATGCCTTCTGTAGATTTTAGCGAGAAGGATGCATCACAATTTAGTTTTTAAGTTTGTTGTGGAGGGGAAGCCCAAGTATTTGCTTGAGTCTGATTTGTTAGAGCCGTGGTTAGATACCTCCGAAATATTTACAAAGGGTGGTTGCATTTTTTACCACCAAACATTTATTCTTGATATGGTGCTGGAGGTCTTCCAACTTTTGATAAAATATGGTCATATTCTTGGATTTTTAGATGTTCTAACTAATTCCTACAATGATATTGAGAGCATCATTTCTACCATTTAACTTTAGTATTTGATCTTCCCACCAACTTGCAAACTTGGTGTAGCATGTGTTACTTGGATTATATCTAAGTGATGAGGGGTGCCATATTGCTTTTGAGTGGTTCGATAAGAATAGCATGTGCTTGAGTATTTCTAGATATTGGAGGCATATGATATAAGCTTGATTGATTTTATTACATATGATGTATTAAACTGACGTTGGTTGGAATAACTTCTTTTGCACAGCGCTAGATAAAGTTTTTCTTTTATTTTTGGGGGAATTTCTAAACTTCATATGGAGGACCCGACTCTAGGATAGATACTTGCAGAGCTAGGAGGTGCTGAGTCTTATTTATTGATAGTTTGAATTTGTTTGAGTAGTTTATAGCCAGATGTTGCAGAATACCTTCCATTCTTATCCGAGTGCCATATAAGTCTATTAGACTCGTTTCCTCTAGATATACCTTCCATTTTAAATTGCTCTTTGTTCTTCAGTTGTGAAGAGGCTTTGGAGCTTTTGTGTGTTCCACTCTTTATTTTCCTAATCAATGAGATCCTTTACAGGGTGGGTGTATTTCATATTTTCACTACCTTTAGGTTGCTGGGATTGGATTTTAAATTTGGGAGAAAGGGGACCTAAGGTTCTATCTAGATGTTGATATTTGTTCCTATTAAAATGTTCCATCTGTAGCCTAAAAGGATTAAATCTCTATATGTAAAATGCTGGTCCATATCCATGATGGCTCAGGGATCTATTTGGCTCCGAGGAAGGAAGTATAAGGAAAGAATGTTCCTTTGAGAATTTTCACATATAAGGAATTCGGGTCTTGTAGGATTTTCCATCCCATTTTTGCTAGCAGCGCTTGGTTGAAGAGATTTGAGTTCTCGGAAGCCCATGCTGACATTATTTTTTAGTTTTGGTTGGTCACCTCTTTCCAATTTAACTAATAATTTTTTTTATCCTCTAGTTTCATAGGCTACCAGAAATGCCTTATAATTTTCTCAATTTCTTTAGTGGTGCTTGTGGGAAGCCTGAAAACTGGTATAACATACACTGACAGGGCTTGTATAACAACTTTGCTTATAACTTCTCTACCGGATTGGGATAGGAACTTGCTTTTCCAGGTTTGTATCTTCTACTTTAATCTGTTAATGAGGAAATTACAGGGAGACCTTTTAGTTTTTGCCCAGTCAATAAGTATGCCAAGATACTTAGTTGAGTATCTTAATTCCTGTATGTTGAATGTTTTGCAAGCGAGATCTTTTGAGACTATATTCATGTTCTTGCTAAATAGAATTTTCAATTTATTCAAGTTCAGGTTCAGACCCGAGGCTTTGTTATAAAGGTCTAGTGAGTTTTTGAGAAACTGCATTGCCCCTTAAGTGGTCTCTTCAAATGTGATTGCGTCATTGGTATAGAATGAGTGGGTAATGGCCTGACAATGTCTAGATAATTTAATGCCTTTAAGAAGACTAGAGTTTAGTTAATTTTGAAGAATATGTGAGAGGGTGTCGAAGGTGATAATGAAGAGGTATGGGATAATGGATCCCCCTACCAAAGATTGCCTCTTATAGGTTGGAAGAATTCTAAGCTTGACCCATTAATGGATATAGAATACCTGACAGACGAAATACACTCCATGACCCGGGTGACCTAAGCGCTCCTAGTTTCCTTAAAGTTCTTTGTAGGAGTTGCCAATCTACTTTGTCGAAGGCTTTTGCATAATAAAGCTTGAGAGCGAAGTATCTTTTTGATCCCTTGTATTTGCATTTCAATGAATGCATTACCTCATGAGTGAAGATAATATTGTTTAGTATGTTTCTATTTTCGATGAAAGATGATTGGTTTGGTGTGATTATCTGAGGAAGCCAAACTTTTAACATGTTAGCCAAAATTTTTTAGATGATTTTGTAGATATAGTTGCAGCAACTAATTAGGCAAAGATCATCAAAAGTCTTAAGGGTTTTTATTTTGGGAATAAGGGCTATACTTGTATATATCATTCAGTTTTGCAGGGAGTTTACCAGTAGCAAAGAAGTCAGGGATTGTTTGAGTGACATCATTTTGATTGTTAGCCAATGGTGATGATAGAAGGCCCTTGAGAATCTGTTTGTGCCTGGGGACTTCATTTTTCCCATGGAGAAAACTACGTCTTTTGTATCTTCAGGGTTGATTTTAGAGGTGAGAGATGAGTTCATTTCTTAAGTAATCAACTGTGGAATCCATTGGAGGGCTTCATTAATGCTTGGGGTGCCAGCTTTGTCATAAACCCTCTTAAAGTGCTTGATAGCTACTTTTTTAATTTGGGGTTCAGAAGTATCCCATCTTCCATTTGCTTTTTATTTTTTTTAGTTGGTTGCTTAGTTGCCTTTGAACAGTAGTGAGGTGAAAAAAGGTTTTATTTTTATCTCTCTTTTAACCATTGTAGATGTGCCCTTTGTTTCCAATTTAATTCTTCTTGTTTGTAAAGTATTTTGAATTCCTCCCTGATAAGCATTTCTTCATTATTCTTGCTTTTTTCAAAATCCCCTTATAAAAGAAAGTCCAACTTTGCTTCCAAAATTTTTAGTTTCTGAGCGTAATTCCCTCCTCTCTCTCTTGTCCATTTGCTTAGTTCCCTTCTTAATAGCTGGAGTTTTTAGGCAAAAAGAAGAAGGCTCCTAGCTTACGGATCTTCCTCAGACTAAGTTATTTGAATAATTTCCTTCCATTGGGGGTCCAGATCCCATTTTGCTTCGTAACAGAATTCTTTAGTCTTCTGGCGAGATCTTGAGTTTAATTGAACTATTATAGGTCTATGGTCTAATCTGAGGAAGGATTCATGGATTATCTGAGCATAGTTGAATTTTGATCTCCATTCAACAAATTGGTAACCCACGATCTAACTTAGATTGAATGTTATTTAGCCCCGTTTACTTATTATGCCATGTGTATAGTTCCCCTTTGAATCCCAAATCAATGAGGTCGCAAGCTTCCACTAGATCTTTGAGAGGGTTTAGTTGGCTTTGGATGAGAACATTGCCTCCCCTTTTCTCATGAATGTAAAGGCACAAGTTAAAGTCTCTGTTGAGAAGCCAGGGAATGTTGGATTTTAAATCTAGTTTCTAGATGTCATTTAGTACTTTCGATATGTGTTCCCTTTTTGGATGACCATAGATGCCTGGGAAGTGCCATTCTCCTTCATATGAAATCTGAGCATCTATGTAGTGCTTTAACATATGTTGGATGCGAACTCCCCACTCATCATTACACCATATTCCAAGGCCACCATTGTTTCCAATTGGCTTAACATACCTACCTTGACTAAACCCAAATTTAGATCTTAAAGATTTCAAGGAGGAGGTGTTCAGTTTGGTTTGTATTTGTAGATGAGTTTTTAGGGAGCTCTAATAGTGATGGTGTTTCCTAGCCCTCTGCAATTGCAAGAGATTAAGCTCATGATGATGAAAAAAAAAAAACTCAATTCAAATCCGGATGGGTGAAGAGATGAATAGCTATTCTACTTAGTTGAAAGAACACTAACAACTGCTTTTTTTTTTCAAAGTGACTATCTACTTTAACAAAGCAAAGATAACTTTTTGTCCTTTGAGGACAATACAAAGTTACTATAAAGGCTAATAATGCTATACTAGTTAAATAAGGACAATGATACATGTCGCTACTAATGACATGAATAGCATTATCAATGTGTGATTGGGGTCGATCATGAGGATCTATGAGCTTACAACATCAGGGCATACAAGCTAAACGGCGACTATCTACTGGTTTTTTTTCCATTTGTTATTATTTGTGAGAGGGTCTGCCTGATTAGGCTACGTAGATTTGGAGTCACCACTCGACTTGAATCGGGAAGAAGTGAAAAACTCGCTTTCATAACCAGAGAATCCGGGTTCGGGGGTAGGAGTTACTTATCCTGTTTTTTATTAGACATGCTCATTTATTCACTACTTCACCATAGGTTCGGTTTTATGATGCATTTTACCACATACAAGCATTGGTCAGTTAAATAAAGTGTGGGATAATTGGATAGATGAGCATGCATCACATGATAAATAAGCAATCAATCAAGCAAATAAACATGTAAGCAAGCAAACATGTAGGCATGTAGCACATAAGCATGCAAGAAATAATCAAAATAAGCAAAATAAAAATGGGGAAAGGGATTAAGGATTACAACTTGAGAGAAAAAAACCTATTCTAATAAATACATCCAAAATAGAAATAAAGGAGAATCGGAATTAAGGATTACATCACCTTGAAAAGCCTATTCTATTAATTACAATAAAAAAAGAAATAAAAATCCTATTCTAATAAACCTGAAAAACAAAGGTTAGTTCTCATACACATGCAAGCACACATTACATTTAGGACAATTTGATATATTCCATTCATTCACAATTAGAATTATAAATAAAAGGAATAATTAAACACATAAGCAAATAAGGATGCTAATGTATGCATGATGCAAAGTTTTGGAATTTAGGTACTTTAATGTGAAGTCATCATTTTTATTATTAAAAATAAGATTTTTTATGATGCAAATACATAAAGGGATAAAGTAGGAAGGTACAAAAAGATGATAAACGTGATAAAAATATTATCTTTATGATGAAAATGATAAATTTATCAAGGAAAGCAACAAAATTAATATGGGTAATAAACATGCAATAAATATGATTAAAAAATAATAAAATGCAGAATTAAAAAAAATATTAAAGTGGTGAGGATGTCATTTCCACCATAAAAATATCTACTTTATGATAAAAATGATAATTTTACCCCTAAAAGGGGCAAATGCACTAAAAATAACAAAAAAGCAAGAAAAATAATAAAAAATATGAAATAAAAATAAATAAAATACAGAAATAACTAATTTAAAATGATAAAGATGATATTTTTATTATAAAAACACAAACTTTATAATAAAAACACTAAATTTACCATAGAAGACGTAAATATGACAAAAATAGCAAAAATACAATAAAAATCATG